>JAGXCT010036112.1:59837-92648 GCA_022495035.1 Philopotamus ludificatus | reverse complement strand
CCGTTTACGAAAATTTCCGCACTAACGCGGGACCGGGTCCTTGAGTGTTAATAGCGAAAACTAATGTAATTTTTCCGTTGACTTTCAATGTTAAAGAGACGCATTTGTGGTATTTTGACTATTAATATTTTATTTATTAAAGGATTAAAATCCATAACGGCTACCCAGATCATCAGCGATATTATAAAAACATCTTAAATCCTTGATATAATAGTTTATAAAGTTCAAGAGTAGTGAAAGTGGGTGAAATAACAAACTAAAATTAGAGAGACCTCTTAAAATTGATAATTGCACTTTAAACTGATTAGTAAAGTCCGATCTGTCTGAGAAAAAATTGAAGGATACATTTAAAAAGCAGGGAAAAAATTAGAGAGCTAGATTTAGAAGTTCCGTAACGTCTACCATATTCTTCTGACTATTACCTTTTTAAGTCGATGAACCTTTCTCTTCGAGATAAAAAAATACAAATGTTGAACGAGTCCAAAATCACTTCTATCTATTATAATAAAAAAAAACCCCTGCATTTTACGAAAGAGGTATTAAAAAACTGCTTTTTCTGTAGAATTTCCATTGGAGAAAAAACAATAACACATAGATCAAGTACATCTGAATACGGACAAGGTACCCAAGGAAAAAGAAAGATAAAAAAGTAATAAATGTCATTTCATTTCGCCTTATCTAATATTTCAAATTTTTACTATATGCAAACAGTACACTAAGAACCTTACGATGTATCTTTTTCTTAGTCTTATTGCATAACTTCTGTTATTTTATGGTTAATCTAGTATTTTCAGCAGAATTGACTGCAACTTTTAACTGAAAATATTATTTTTTATAAGTTCACAATAAATTAATCTCATAACAAATTATTCAATGATCGCCAAAGGTTGGATAAAACGATTTAATTCTTTAATTTATTATTTTTATTATATTTAAATAATTAATTATTAAAAATGTTTTTTTTCGGTTTTATTTTCAGTGTTGACCAAAAACCCATGTCGCAAAAAGTTCAATAAAAAATAGTGAGGATTTTGTTGCTGTTTAGTGGACATATTCATGACGTATTTTGATATAAGTAGCCACAATTATTTCATTATTATTGATTTTTTAACAATCATAGATTATTTTAATTAATAACAGAAAATTTATAACTTTTCTTTTATTTTGTTTGATTTTTCGAGGAATATATCTAATCGCTTATAGAGCTTTTAGATCAAAGGTCAGGTTTTAAGGAAAAGACCGATTTTTAAAATGACTTCACGACAGTTAGGGTTAAGTTATATTATATTTTCTAATATAACAATTATTATTAATTAAAATTTCATGAACTTATATTTTTCTCTGAAATGATTGTAATATTTTTTGAGATTGTTCTATTCTGTCGGAAAAATTATTATCATGCACTGACCATGTAACAAAAATTTTCTGCATAGACGTGTACGTGCCTTCCATACAGATTCGTACTCGATCGTAATTAAAACCAATTATTTTAATTAAAACGTCACAATACAACGAATTGCACAACCTTGCATCAATTCTGCACAAAATAAAATCGGCAATAAAATATAAGACAAGATCGTGTCGATAAAATTTAATTAATCTCCCGCTCTATGTACAAACGACTATAAATTACATTTTTCGATTATTTTTTCTTAGCTTTGACCTTGCCGTACTTTTTAACGATCCATATACTTTTAATATAAAATTAACGTATTGTTTGTTCAGTAAAATATTTTATTTTATTACCACGCGCGTGACACAATGATTGAGCACGTCTGCACCGAGATATAATCTACAGCTTTTAATTAATTTAGAAACAATATGTGTTTTGTTTATCGAACATTTTGATAAATTATCCCATAAAAATAATATATATATATATCGAAACACCTGTCGTATTAAAGCCTTAAGCTAAAATTGTAAATGCAAATTAGATTAAAAGATTGTATCCTTAATTTTTTTATGAATATATATTAATACAATGGAACATTGTTAATACATTTAGTGGCTAATTTAAAAATATGTAATAAATTACCGTCAAACGTGACGTTTAATGTATCAGTACAACTCTAAAACATCATTTATCTGATATTCTCTCATTAAAATAATGTTTTTGAATATCTCATACGTATAAAAAAATGCTCAATACCATCACCAGCTTCCGTATGTGTGATTAATAACATATTGACACCATAATCACATTTTTTATGACCGTATGACATTTCAAAATTTCATATCACGACAAATAGACAGGCAAGGTTCCATCGGAGGCGATTTAAACGCAGTGTAACAGCTCAATTACTATTTTTTCCCCCGATACACATTCGATATTGTATATCTTGAGTTATCATCGTTGAATTCGAGTTAATTCGTCGTATTTCAACGCATTTTCAACGAGCTATCTGTCAGTCAAGTGGACACGTTAAAAATGTATTTATGTGCAGGCTGAGTCGGCTGGTTGATTGCAACAGTTAGTTGCATTCACTGTGACACTGCGTTTCATTATATTATTTTCTATATACATTTTTTAATGTATATTAATATATACAATCGACCGAATTACTACATTGCAGTATATACGTAATACGAATATCGCAATTATATTTTTAGCATGCAAAAAATAAAGTTTGACAGTGTTTGACAGTGATAAATACAGTTTACAATTGCACGATCATATTGCTGATATATAATTCATATTATGTATAAATAATGATTAGGAATTATATGATTAAGTTTTTATAAATACTCGATCGCGTATTACTTTCGCGATTAACCCTTTGTACTCCACTGTCCATACGTATTGGACAGCTATTTTTTTAACAGCAGCTCCACTGTCCACAACGTGTGGACATTTTTTCTTTAATTATTTTACAAAATTATTTTTAGCATTTCGGATATTTTTTTTACCTGATGAGTCAGGAATATGTCCTAGAAGCGATAATAATTATTTTTCTTTGAATTGAACCATTCAATTGTTTCATGGATTGTAGGAAAAAAAAATGTTCGAGATTGAAGGAATTATAATGTACACTTTCAACGATGTTTAGTATCATTGAACTGTTACTGAGAGGATTATATTTGTGGGAGTGTTTTAATATTTTTTTGGTAACAAAGTTTTTTTACATCCTGTGTGCTTATGGATAATTATATATAGTTGTAAATAGGTTAATTTTAACATTTATAGCCCAGAAAATGTCTCGAGCTAGGAAGATCTCCACTGTCAATGCATTTGAAAGCAATGATGTTAGGTTAGGTTAGGTTAGGTTAGGTTGGGTAGGGTTGGGTTAGGTTAGATTAGGTTAGGTTGGATTGGGTTAGGTTAGGTTACATGAGTAAATTGGATGAGATATTAGAACGACTGGAGTTATCTGAAGAAAAACATTTCATTGGGTCAGATTCCAAAATAAAAAAACCCGAAATTAGCAGTTGGGAGAGAAAAGTGCACAGAAAAAAGATGCCAACGTGCTTTTTTTTCTAAATGCAATTTTCTGACCTAAACGTGTGTAACAATACTAAATTTACAAAGTATACGGCATCATCCCAATCAGTGAGAAGGAGAGTCAGAAGATCTCAACCTACTACCCAACCTGAACTTATTAGAAAGCCTATTGTAATTAATAATTACATAAAAAATATGGGTAGGGTAGACACGGCTGACCAATATGCGACGTCGTATTGTTTTATGAGAAAAACTCTGAAATGGTGAAGGAAATTATTTTTTTGGGAGATGGAAACATCCATTGTAAATTTTTATATATTATATACCGAATGCAAGAAAAAAAGAGGTGAAGACCCTAAGCCATAAGAATTATCGACAGAGATTGTTGATGGAGTTATTTGGAAATTTTCGTGCCGAGAAATCCAAACCGGCGCGTGCATCAACAAGTGATCAGGAACAGAGATTGGATGGTGCTCCCCATTTCATATATGATGCCACAAAATACAAAGACTGTTTGGTCTGACTGTTTGGAAAGACTGAATGTTCTGATCTGGAAAAAGAAGAAGAACAACATTTTTTTGCGATACGTGCGAGCGAAAATCATCTCTTCATCCTGGAGAATGTTTTAAAATCTATCACACTACAATTTTTTTATTTGATTCAATAAATAAACATCTTAACAATAAAATAAATTTACTTTTTAAAACAAAAACCTGTTTTACCCACTTTTTACAAATTATCTTTTATTTGAGAAAATTCTCTAAAAATTGCTTGGAGCTGGTACAAACTTTATGAAAAAAACTTTGGAGTGCAAAGGGTTAATGATGTTTCAATACAACACGGATTTTTTCGTAGACTAAAATAATGACAAGAGCAATGAAAGGAGTTTAAATATCTAATTTATCTGATCCAAAATTGTTTTTTTACATATTTTTTTCCAATGAATGATCGTAACGATGTATCCTGCAGTTTTCCATCGATTCAGCCGCCAGAAGTGCTGAAAAAATATTTCACATAGAGTAAGGCCTCGTTTTATTTTGATAAATGCTGATAAGGAATTTATTAGGAAAATATAAAGCTATCACTATGAATTATGATGATTTACAAAAAAAAATAAACAAAGACCTTATTAATCCTGGATTTTGCTCTAAGCCCTATTAACTTGTCGGGCATAAACACTTGCATTCCGGTTGAAGGAGTTTTCCTTTACATCCAAAAAAACGTCATAAATTCAGCCTTATTTAATTAACAACTTTTTTTATAAAAGAGACCGTGAAAATAAATAATCAATAGTTAAATTTAAAAAAAATTAAAACATCATGTATAATATTGGTAAATTTTACTTTGTTTAGCAAGAAGTAACTGATAAATCCATAAACGGAATGTGGAAGAAGCTATAGGTATCGAAAAGTTCTCGAAAAGTAAAGAATATCGTTGAAAGAATCGTTAACCTAATTAAAACAGCAGGACTATGATATGAGAAGTTGGCACAGGCTTCTGACTTTAATAATTAGTAAAGCAAGAAGAATTTTAAAAGGGGGATTCTAAAAACAATGAACATAAACGACTTGCCACGGGTGTGCGTGTTATTAGTTTGGTAACATTAACTTAATCTAATAATCAAATTAAAGGAAATGATCTAGATTTTGAAAAGAGTACAAAAACAATATGAGATGTTTTCTATAAATTTAAAGACGCAAAGACAACCTCATCATAAAAAATAATAATTTAAGAGGAGCCCACATCTTTGTCACAAAAATGAAGGCTGTGTTTCAGTGTTTATGTAACATATATTATTTTTTTAATTAATATATAAATATTTAAAGATTCAAATATTTTTTTTTACTTTTAGTCGCACAAAATAAATAGAGAAATGGACAAAGTATTTTATGTTTTCTGTATTAAAATGAATCCGTTTAACGCTGTTTAATTGATCACTCTGTTGTCTAGGAACGCATCCTCAGTCATAAAATTGTAACTTCAAATTCTATGGTTAACAGTTCTACCAAATACTAAATTAAATACACAAACGATTTAGTACCCTGATTTTATAACTAATCTCCTAATCAACTAACTGAAGTTGATTTTGTTTTATAATATCCTATTAATATAATTATAAGTCGACAATTCGTATTAAAAATAACTTGATTAAAAACTACTTTATTTCGTGGAACTAACAATCAGGAGAATTTTTCACTAAAAATTTAATATTTTTAATTAAACAAGAATTAAAATATAAAAGAAATTGTGTAGAAAATTTGTATTTTTTTTATAATATGAACGACAATTAAAATTAGTCATAATATCTCAATAAAGTCATTTTTCATGAGTTATTAAATTATTTTATGAATTAAATTGTAATTAATTAATAAATTATTTTTTGTTCTTTCAAAAAATATATTTAATTATACATTTGTTCTGTAATATAACCACCATTAAATATTTATTATAAGAATTAAACGTTTTACTATATTTATACATATTCAATGTGTGTAGTTAATAATTTATATATCTATAAAACCTTTGCCTTGGCAATAATCTATATTTTCTTAAGTTGTTTAAATTAAAGAATAAACCTTCGAAATTTAATCCAAGGGTGACTGATAAAAAGGAGTTACGATGCCAGCCTTTTCTTTTAGCAGGTTATTTTTTATGTTATTAATTAGCCGTGCCAATGAGGATATTGGGTATTCTAAGTTTTTGAATAATTACGGATAATTCTTTTAATATGTCTCTTTAAATCCTACATGTCACATTTTTTTTTGTTATGTGATATTAAATTATATTTCCTTGCATTCTATTTTTATGAATATTTAAAATCATCATTATAAAATAAATATCCAGAGATAAAGATTTGCATTAAAAAAGATTGATATTTTTTTAGTTAACCTAGTTTAATAATTTATTAACCTCCAAGTTTTTGATTGTCACAATCGTTTTGTATTTGTCTAAAAAAGTCTAAAGAATATATCTGACTGCAATTGCAAAAAAAAATTAAAAACAACGCTGACGTTGCTACTCGCGCTATGTTTTTTATAGCTTACATCCGGTACGATGTGCCGAGTGCGAGTGAAACGTACGCGTTGTCATTTATTTATTTTAAAAAATGGGGTATGCTTGGGGTATATAAGATATCCCCATTGGATGATACAGTTGTTTCGAGCCACCGTGACGAATAGGTTAAGATAATGATTAAATAATTCATATAACATAATATTATTGAAATTTAGTCTAGATTTCTTTATTCATATTAACAAATTGGAAAATGAAATGAATATTAATAAAATAGGATATTTCCATTTTCTTTTCAAAGCTGACATAACAGGTCTGCATTTAAATTACTAACTATTAGACTGAGTATTGTATTTAGTTTTTATGATACATTTATTCAGAAAGGAAAATACAATAAAAATGTTTACTAATTTGGTTGTTTTGGTACATTGCTTTTGGTTGATAATTTGAAACAAAACTTATTCACTATCAATAAAACGTGTCTTACAAATATGTCATTTGTTAAAAATAGCCAGGAATCTGAATAAATATTTTATTATTTAATTTAATTAATGCTATATTAATACTTGTTCACCGAACTTAATTATCGCATTTCTAATTTTAAATGTCATTAGGTCGGTTTTATATTATCTTTAAATTTGTGATAAATTCGCATTCCGATGTTAAATGTTAAAGTAATGTCAACGTATTTTATAATCATCAATAAATATTTTTTAATTTATGTTTAAAATGTGCATGTTTTTAATTTATGTTTAAAATATGCACATGTACTTGTCTGCACGTTCGACATAACAATGGCGATCATTTGCACAACTGCATAATGTATTCGACGAGCTAATCGGAAGCTAAAAGCTTAAGCAACAAATTAAAAATACAGAGAATCATCACGCTTCAATGCGAGAGAAAAAAAAAAGAAAATTTCCGTGCTCGCGGAATTTATCAATTTCCTCATTGTACAATAATCGATTGAAATATCTGATGTTTCGATCTGTGTCGCGTGCGAATGGAAATAATTTATGCGGTATTGTATCAACCAAACCATATTGCTACTGGATGGCACTATGAAAGTGGTGATAGAAAGCTAAATATTGCTATCAATCTCACGAATTTATTGACTTAATTAAGACAGATAATGGAGTGAGTAGATCCTTGACGAAATAAATGAATCAATTCAATCGTGTATGGGCCGCACTACAATAGATGTCATTCGCATTTATCATGGGCGGCTCGCGGTATTTAAATGATTAATCATATTTTTTTCCGAAATTCATTAAAGAGGTCAAACCGTTGCGACCTTCAACTCTGCGATTAGCAACACGGTAGGAATTTCGAACGCCATTATTCAAAAACGTTTTTAAAACAGTTGAAATGATAAATGATATCGCTATCAATCAGTCCGATCACAATAATGACTCACTCGTTTCAACAATCGGGATAATTGCGTCAAAAATGCGATTCGACAGACAAATCGGTCTATTACGCCATTTTTTTATTACAATCAAAAAGTTCGAATATGTAAAACGGTTTTTGATTTTTGTTTCGATCCAACACATAGCGATGCATGTTCGTGACCCAGATTCGCGATTGAGTGATTTCTCTTTTGTTGGATGCAAATATTCGCAATGCAGACGTAATTGGAAGAGAATTTATTATAACAATATATTTATATACGCTTTTTATTTAATTCAATAAAATATATATTCGGTTTGGTAATGCGCAATGTACAAATTGTGCTAGGCTATTGCCGATATTTTTTATTTTATTTTTTTATTGCCACTTATTAAATCAGACGCAACTTTGTATGAAATTATACGAAAATGAATAAATCACAGCGTGTGGCTTGTGTAATGGCGTTTTTAACGACAACTATGTCATTAAATGAATGCTATCGTTATTATTTTTTTATGTGAATTATAACGAGACTTATTATCATATTTTATTATCATTTAATTTAAAATATTATTTAATTTAATTTAAATAAATAATTATACTTCGTAACGCCACTGGATTATTTCAATAAGTTACCCGCGAACATCTACGAATGTATTTATCATATATTGTGTTGTTCCATATGTCTTTTCAATTAAAAAAACTTATTTATACCCAAAAATAACTCTCCAATCTTTCCATTTTTATATTTCAATTAAATTAAATATTGTCTTTAATTAATATATTAATGAATAATTTATCAAGAAACCGCGATTAATTTTTAGTGATGAAATATCTCTGCCAATTTTTTTTATAAAACTACTATTATCAAAAAATAATTTATAATAAATAATACCTATAAAGAAAATAGGAATTCGAATTAAATAAGTTTTACAAAACATTATGTTGAAACATATAAATCATTTTGTTTAGTTCCAAACCACACAGCTTTTCAGGAGTTTTAATAAATATAAGGTTATTGTTGTGGAAAATAGAGTATTGATAGGTGTAGGGAAATAAAAAAAGTCCTTATTTGCAAATTATATTTTTTTTAACTGTCTGAGGTACAATTCTATAATTGTAATATTTTCTTAGATGAGTGCTGAACTACTTTTCACTTGAAATATTTATTTAAAACAATCCTTTGATTTAATAGATGAAGAGATAATAATTAAAATTAAAGTCGTAATTTACATTAATTAACATTTTTTTCATCTAAACTAAATAATATTTCCAATATATATATATATATATGAGGAGGAAATTATCCTTGGTAGTTTTTTGACTAGTTCCTTCAAATAATTTTATAATTTATTACATACATCGAATGAAACATATGATTGAGTACACCTATCCCTCGATTTACACGGTAGATAGGTTCCTGAGAAAAACGTGTAAAATCAAAATTGTATATTTTTTAATGTAAAACCGTGCAAATCGAAAAGTACACAAAAACGCATAATTTGGTTGTTTTTTTAAAATACATTAAAATAACAAAATTATTCTTTAAAACAAAATTATATTCTTTCGTGGTATATTATAAAGCAAAATGTGTAACACAGTCTAGAATTGTAAAATTTTTCCAAGCATTAATAACTGTTAAAGATTCGTTATTTTCCATTTGTTCTAAAATGTGTTCTTGTTTTATGTAAAGAGTCTTAAAAATCGAAATAATTCCCTGATCTTATGGCTGTAGTAATAAAGTTCTTTGGTAAGAACATAACTTGGACATTTTCATGCTGTAGATCTTGTGGTGCATTGTCAATTAATAAAAGAACTTTGAAAAGCAGTCCCTTCTCATATAAATATTTTTTGGCATCTAGGATAAAACATTCATTAAACATTGCGGCAGTATCCCACGTTTTCTTATTGGCCCTCCAATAAACAGGAAGATTGTTGATATTTATTCCCTTAAATACGCGAGGCATTTTTGATTTGTTAATAACTAATGGTTTCATAATGTGATCTCCTGAAGCGTTGCTACAGAAAAGAATTGTTATGCGATCTTTTGCTGCTTTATGAACGCTAGCTGATTTATGAACTTTATACTCATAGGTCCTCTCTGTCATTTTTTCCAAAATAACCCTGACTCATCAGCATAGAAAACCTGATCAGGAGTATATAAATTGATGGAAACAATTTCAGTAAATTTTGTTGGATATTCTTGCGCTGCATCTACAGATGCCAGTTCACCTTTTAATTTTAAACTATGTAAAGAGTGTCTTGATTTGAATCTTTCGAACCAGCCATGACTTGCTGTGAAAGTCTGCTTCTTTTCAGACAAAGAAGAGGATGATAACTTCTCTTTTCATTTGCAATAGCGTTGGTATCAATTGGCATCCGTTTTTGTGTTTGGTCCTCTATCCAAATCATTAAGGCCTTCTCCATGTTTTTTATTGCAATATCTCTGATATATGAAGTTGTGCTCGTACTCGTAGTGCCACCTGCTATACTCTTTCTAATTGAGTTTTCATTTTTTCTAATGGTTCTTATTGTAGCTTCATTCATGCTTTATAATCTAGCAACATCTATTATTCTTTCTCCATTTTCAAGTCAAGGATGAACGCCGAATGGGGGGAAGAGATATACCTACAGTGAAATGCATACCTATAGTGAAATGCACACCTACAGTGAAATGCACACCTACAGTGGAATGCACACCTACAGTGGAATGCATACCTACAGTGGGGCACGAACAAATAAAATTATTATTATTGATTATTTTCAACATTTATTTTTAACTTCGGGTAAATCGAGGGATATGTGTATTTTTATTGTAATCAAGTCTCAGAAATAAATCTGAAACAAGATTTCCAAATTTTAAATTATTAAAAAACTTATTATGACTTTTTTTTCATTATTTTAATCCTCTTAAGTATCAATTGTTTAAACCCCTGTTTTATTTGTTGTTAATGACAATTGGTTTTTTCATATTTTTGATAGATCTTAAGGTGTCTTTATTAATAAATGCGCTGCTTTTATAAAATTAAGATAATTGAAATTATTTATAAAAAAAATAGAACGGAAATATGAATATATTTTTTCCAATGCAGATTTTTTTATAAACACATTTTCATTTAATTAATTTTCTTAGGCCGTGCAAAAATTAATTCGGACATACTTCTCATACGTGTGTATGGAGTGTCATTTGAGTATAAAAAAAATCTTCAATGCTGACCTCTGTTTCAATGAAATTGCCATTATCAGATTCATAACTTATCATTTTTTTCATATTTATATCGCAGATTTTGAATAAACTATAAGTCATTAACGATACACGATATTAAATTATTTTTAAAAAATCCTGTCTACATCTAAAAGCAACATGCATTATTTTTTTCATTCAATTTGACGCATAAGAACGAAACTTCTTCTTTTACACTGCAATACATATAATTACAAATTTCTTTGATGAAAAAAAAGTATTATTTCGTCGTCCCATATTCGTAACAAGCACATCTCACATTAAAATATCAATTTTCAAGTGCTATTAAAAAATTGGCCGCAGTCAATCATTGCATTTCTAACCCAATTGAAAATTAACAAAAAAAATATCACGATTCGTACTATTTTAACAATGAAGTGGCTGATTGAATTTTTTGCAATTACGGATCATCAAACACACGAATTGTCCGATTGCGCGATGGCGAACGAAAGTATTGCCGTCGTTTAAAAATTATACGCTTTTTAATTATTCAACAATTGGTGGCATGATTTACGACAGAGAGCCATGTACTTGGTTGCAATTTGAACCGTCTGGTATTTCATGGCTGATATCAATTTTGACCTTCAAAATGAAACAATCGAACGCATTCCCTATACAAGGGTATACAGTTTAACACTATTTAATAAATACCGACGTCTGATATTTTTATCAGAGAAAGTATTGAGTATTAACGAAACGTATACTAAAAAAATGCTGACATATTTCAGGGTTAAATAATTTTATGATTTATTTTATTACTTTTTATGCATTATTAGACCATAGCAATTTGTTTATTTTTGATATTATAAAATAGATTATATTTTATTGTAATGCTAAAATCCTTTTTTTAACTATGACATTAAATAATCATATATTCTTTGAATAATTTTGGAAATAAAATTATATGAATATAAAATACGAGGTTTAATAAATTGTATAATAATTTTATTATAATAAAAATGATTATTTTTAATTAAACATTTAATAAAACTTGTGTTCATGATTGCCGTTCTCCCAGATTCGTACTTATCTATACGCATAAATTTGTATAAATTGAAATAATAAATACTTTTTTTATATTTTGTTGTCTTTATAAAATATTTATTAGTTTTTAAATACAGCGCATATTATTCCTAATAGTTGCAATTGTCATTAATAACAATTAATAATAATGGGTGTAATTAGTAAGAGGTTTTTATATTTATTACATTTCTCCATAGGATGGAAAATGTAAATTAAAACGCGTAAAAAAATAGATACGTAATATGGAATTTAATTTTTGAATATATTTCTTGTTAATTAGACCTAATAAGGTTCCCAAGTTTTCGATTTTTCACGAATAACTCTTTTAATATAAATCCTACATATCACAAACTTTTTGTATTTGTCTAAAAAAGTCTAAAGTATAAATATTACAAATAATCATTGTCGGCAATTGTGAAAAAATAATGAAAACCACAATATTTGCCGCTGTTCGCGCTATTCGCGCGTCGTTTTTTCTTGCTCACATCCCGTACGATGTGCCGAGTGCGAGTGAAACGTGCAATTGAGACATCGCTGAGGGCGTTGTTTTTTATGTGTTATATTGATTAGTAAAAAAAAACTCATTAATTAAAAGAATTCATTAATTCTCCCCAATTTAACCACTCGGTTGTTTTTTTCTTAGTATTCTTATTAAATATTTGCTTAATTTTTGAGCAAAAAATTAGCATTTTTAAAGATGGTTTATCGTTAACTACACTAACCGCTTTTCTAAAACTCTAATATTATTTCAATTATTACATTACATTGTTGCTTTTAAAAAAAAATATTAGTATAAGGCTGAATATTTTTTTCGTATTGTTGTTTTAAATTAAATAATCGTTTTTCGTACTAAACTAAAAAATGTTTGATTAGTAAATGGATCTATCTCCCATTTTCATAGTAAGCTGAATATTTTACTAACTTTTAAAATAAAAATATGTTTTTTTTTTAATTTAAAAAATATTTTCTACATAAAAAAATAAATGGACAAAGTATTGATAACTTTAACATTTTTGTGTAAGTGATTTTCCATTAAGATTTGATTTCCAAAAAGTTTGTTTTTTAAATATATCCTCTATAAACATTTTTGGCATTCTGGCATAGTTCTTATCAGGGCTGTGGAGTCGGAGTCGGAGTCGCGGAGTCGCGGTGTTTGGGCCGAAGTCGGAGTCGGAGTCGTGAAAAACGAGCGACTTTTATCGATAAAATTTAAAATACATTTTTTTTTATAATAATTATTATAATAAATGTGTATTGTGCACGAATATTAAACTTGCAGGCGTGAATCGCAGGTAGCATGTGAATTTAATAGAATCAATGCTATTTTTAAGAATAAACGCAAATAATTAAAGTTTGATCTTGTTTTATTTTTATGACTATAACATGAAAGAATTGGTTATATGCAGACGTAGGAAAGCAACCTGATAAAATTGAACTTTTTTGAGTGGGATTCGGAGTTGTGAAGTCAGAGTCGTGGAGCGGAGTCGGAGTCGGAGTCGGAGTCGTGTTGTTGGTAAACATCGGAGTCGGAGTAGGAGTCGGAGTCGTGTTTTTTTTAACGACTCCACAGCCCTGGTTCTTATCCTTTTTATTTTGATTTTGTGCTTTTGAATTACATCTAAATTGAAAACTATGTCTCTGCAATAATTCTTCATTCGTAAATTTGACCCAATCATAGATTTATGGACGCTATTAATTAATTTAATTAAATCTTACATATTATTAGCAATTGATTATAAATTTCTGTAATACCTGAAGTGAGTTTGTTGTATATTTTTTGCTGGATATATAATAATATTAGATTTAAAAAAAAATACGATTATAGTGTATCGGCCACATCAGTTGCATATATCAAACATCCCATAACACACGATGACGTTACACTAATCTTGTTTCCTAACACTGACCGACATATGGCAGATTGCAATCAAATGACAAAAACAGAATCAGGATCCAACAATTCGCAAACGTCCGACAAAAATTGCACAAGCCACCCGTCCGTCTGGTTGACATTTTTCTAATTGATCAAGACTCGGTTCCAGTTACCAAACAGTACTGATTGCCGAGATCTGCAACAGGTGCTGACCAGGTAGCAACAACAACAACAGTGCACTGAAAGAAAAATTGTATAATCGATATCGGCATCGATACTACAGCACCCGACTGTGCGTCTGGCCATTTCTTTTTTGGCGAGACCGAATCTCAACCCGCCGCTCAACATCGATTACTTAACTCAAGTACTTTGAGACACATGGTAAAAAAAATGTATGTTATGACACTGGTCATTGTACTCGATATAATAATTTCTTTTGCAATCTAATATTAATAATAATATGTATGGGGACAACTTTCGATTTAATGACGGATTGATTAAGCGTACTATTGCATTCGATTAGTCGATACGAATTGGTCACAATTTCACTGGTTCACGATTTATTGTCACTTTCATCTCGCAGAATTCCAAATTCTATTATAAAACTAATAGAAATGTGCAACGTTAATACAATTTTATTAGCATATCTATCATTGCTATGATAAATGATATAATATTCCGACAAAATATAATTAAATTAATAGTATTTGCGTTATTTTCAATAATTCAAATCATTTAAAACTGTTCTGCGATAAATGGTGAAATAAATAAAATTCCAGTTTTCAGCCGATACATCGATACGGCCAATTAAGAGTATCGGCTCGTGTATATTGTCGACATTCTTGGCCTGAGCAAGAATGGCGACAACTTCATCTCCAGATGAATGTGAACGATTTTTAAATCGGGCAAAAATAAAACCACTCTTCCTGTGATCTAAATTCCAGTTTGCACAATTCCTTGGACATTCTAATATACAACGTTTGATAAAATATAGTACACTATATTTATTTTTCATCAGATAAATCACGTATACGACTTTTCTTTTTGTTTATGAATGAGGATCATAATTTATTCAGCCCGATAATGGATAATAGAAAAAGCAGTTGAGTTATAAATCTTTTCCACCTGCGGAATTTATATCGATCGAATTGAACTTGGGTTCAACTCGATGTAATTTTATGATATTCACAGACCGACTCGACCTCCATATAGAGATTACCTAACTGATATCACTGTAGCCACACCAGAACCAGATATTGCTCCATTTGTTAGCACTTAGCGGCGATGTCATCTGGATTGCTATTAAGGAGAACTACACGGCAACACAGTCAATTTTGCACAACTCGTACACAAATAGGCAGATAGTTGCAAAACAGCTTACACTATCGAATCTGTATTCATTTCATCGGTGAAATTCAAGAAAAATCTATATAAAACAATTATTTAGAAACGAAATCTTTCAACATATTGTCAAGCATCTTTTTTTAATGTTTCTTATCCGTTTTCAGACGAAGGATAATTACTAGTTCTTATCATGTCTTGACCTAGAACAATTCTGAACCACCCAATTCGATCCAGTTGCTAATATTGTGTAGCCACGACATCTTCTTTAGTCCCAACCATCAATTATCTAACAATTTTCCATCCAGGATGGTCTTTAAAACGCGAAATTTTGGTCGACGAATGATGTGTCCAAAGTACTCAATTTAATAACTCTTATGATGTTCAGAAGCTTTTTGCGAAGATGTTGAAGTACACCGTACTATTGACGTCCATCAGAACTTAAATATTCTTCAGTAGGATTACATTGCAAATTCTTCCAACAACGTCTATGTCACGAAAAATGATATAAGCTTTAATCAAAGCATAAGTAAAATTATTATATACTGCTCATTGACGTATCTTGTCATTGTTTGCTATATTTTATTATTAAACGTCAAACATTTACAAGAGTTTTGACGGAAAATATGGAAAGAATTTTGGTTAAGAATAATCTTATAATGCAACAACCACTGTATTCGATGGACATAGCTTTCCGTGACTTCTTTCTAATCTCACAGATAAAAAAACATGAAGACACTAAAGTAGCTAAACAACGCCCGAATAAAAATTATATTTCAAAAATGCTTTGTGGATGATAAAAAATATTGACATATGTGTTTGATGTATTTAATTATTGCTGTTACTGTGTATCCGATTTTTTGGAGAACAAAAGACAATTCTTAACATAATCTAATTATTAAAAGTTTTTTGTCATGGTATTTATTATACAGGCTATCCTTGACTTTCATATATTCTACTTTTGCACATTTTTAATATAAGTTAGCTTCCATTTCCATGCAGTTGAAAGATCTTTGTCATTATAGATTGATGATCCACATTAAAACGATGTCAGGTTAAGGCTCTCATAGTACATGAAGATTAGAAGATTCTAAGCATGCCAGTATGTCAGTATGTGAGATGGTAAACAAATTAAGTCAACAAATTAAAATTATGTGGTCTCTAGAAAATATTAAATTGACTAGAGAATCCGCTGATATTCTCCTAGCTAAATATTAAAATAAGACAGTTTTATTTTGAAATAAAATACCTTTTCCTACATTCATATCGATGGAAGAATCAGTTGTCCCTGAACATAAACCTTTTAAGATGAACACTTAGCTGGTGTTTTTAATTGCCAATGTTAGTTAATCAAGCATAAATTTTCAGAGTATTGAAAGAGAATAATAATAAAGGTAACTTTAAAATCCAATAAAAAAACCAGAGTTATTTATTAATAATTAATTATTGATATGATAACTTCTTCACCAGAAACAGATAAGTAAATATAACATCGAAGAGCCATTGCAGAGAATGGATGATTAAATATCGGATGAAACAAAATATGATATAATTTCAAAGAACAGGTCATTATTTCTTCTATATAAATATTAATTGAGACACTTACATATGCCTTAACTTACCATGAAGATGTCGTTGAATTTATAGTTGACAAATAATGTCAATTAAGCCTGAAAATTAATTTTGCTGTATCTCAAAAAAATATTCTATACTCTACAAATACATTCCGAGGCATATTTTAATTATCTTCTCTGCAAAAACTATACGTAGAGGGCCAGTGGGGGTTGAATATCTGCTGTGAAGTCTTCACTCCGAAAATAAAAGCAGCTTATTTTTATTAAAGATCACAAAATTTATATTTTCTGATTAGAAAAGAGTCGCATATTGAGACAAATTTGAAATTAACCTAATAAAGTTATGTGAAAGATATAGGACAAGTCGAAGAATTAGGAACATGTCGAATTCCCATAGCTCATTGTGGATCGTCAACCATTCGTATATTTGCCTCTCCTTTTGATAATTCCATTAGCTTGAATTTCAAAAATTAAGAAATGATTTTAAACGATTTGATGGAAAAAATGGAAAATGTATAAAGAATTAATAACCAAAAACAACATCATTTTAAAGCTTCAGCCGCTATATTCGTTATACAGGTTCTTTGCGACTTACTTCTCTTTCCAAAGATAAAAAAAACACGAAAAACAACGAATTGTTAAGTTTAAGGAGGTTTTTTTTAGAATAGCTAAATGATTAATTAAAGATTTTCAGAGAAAAACCGCAAATTCCGCACCTGTTATAAATATTGTAAATAAATATAAATTCCCGTCGAATTTTCAGTGGTTTTATTATTTCTCTATAAAGTCTCATTTCAAGATACAGCAAGATTTATTTTCAGCGTCGATATGTACAAATTTAAGTAGTGACGTTGCAAATATTTTTTCACATAAAAAGTTAACATTGATCAGGGAGAAGATGGACTCATAAATTGACTCTAGCTATAGAACTATAGTAATGGGGTAAAATGGATCATTACATCGTGAATGACTGAAGAACGATTTCGACACTTTCAGGCACAGTTATTTTTTCATAAATCAAGGAATGGCGTCATCTTACTACATGATTTAAGATGAAATGATAAAGCATAGCATGAAAATTAGATTATTTAAATATTGAGTGAAATTTACGTAGGTAGATTAGCTGAATTTATATCGAGATGTGAAATTGTCGCATTTCTTGCTCAATCAAACATAAACAAGTCGACGCCTGATTGTATTGATTAATTGACTTTGTCGATAAATCGGCTGAAAACTGGATTTTCAATTATTTCATCACTCACCGTGCAATACACTTTTTTGAACGTTCGAATATTAAAATATGTATTGCATATGGCCAAAAGCGTGACAATTATTATTTTTAAATCATTTTAATAATAATTCACAATTTTTTTCGCACTTTAATTTGCATAATTGGATTCTAACGCTAATTGGCAAAAATTGTAATTTGGGTCCTTTCACTGATGTTTCGGCAACGGAGCTCGTATGAAACACGACATTTCATATATGGAAAATGTTTCTGTAATCATGCCAAAATTACAATGCGCGTTTTACATTATCATTCAGAACCGAACTACTAATATTAAAATATAATTTGAACAATTAACCAATTATATCATATTTTTTTATTATTAATACACATTTAATTGCCGTTTACAATGCGGAAAAAATACGCATTGATTGATGTGGATATTAATTTTCAATTATAATCAAAAAATAAAGATTGCTGTTTCTTTATTTTCTGATTTCTTGAATCATTGGAAAGTCCAAAATGACAACGGTATTTTATGCAGTTTACGTATTAAGTAGTTGGTTATGAAACGACCAAAATTCTCAAAGGGAACGCACTGCCCGATTTAAACTGATAAAACCCAGAACCTGATTTTTACATGTTCATAAATCACTCATTGCATATGCATACATCGTAGCAATGGATAAAATAAAATTAAGGATTTTAAAAAATATGTAATATCTAAATTTACTGCAAACTTACTTTCCCTGCTTTTATTTTCAGATATTATAATAATAATTTTTGTTTTTCATAGAAAATTTATTAATTTTCTCTCATTTAAAATATAAAATATCACAGAAAATATTTAAATGTATTTTAATTAAACATATTTTAAATGCACAGGATTGCAATATTTATTCATACTCTGAGACGTCCTTTTTATATTTTTTTTATTGTTTTGGATTGTTGGATTTCTCTTTAACTTCCAGGTTTACGACTTTAATGCGATTTGTTTCCTTTCTACACGTGTTACCTTGTAATTGCAACCTATTCCTCGATACAATGTTGCAGACGATGTCTAACTTTCAGGTACTTTGCATAAGTTTACGTTACACTGCAAATAAAATGTTAATTTATCAATTATTGTCCGAAAGTATAATACTCGTTGGTTTAACCAAATATACAAAAATATGCATTAAATTATGATTAAATATACAATTAATTAAGACAGATTTTAAAAAATGCTGTGACTTTGTGATACTTTTCAAAAATATTATTATATACTAAGGAATCTTTCATTGAAACTTAAGATGATAGCAAAAAGCAGTAATTATTTTTTACGATAGAATGATAACCAATAAATATATTTGGTGTTCCTTGAAAAATTATCTTTGTGAACAATTCGTAATTACTATTTGTATTTGAAAAAACGATGAAAAGTATCGCAGTTATTTTGAGAAAATTAAAAAATAATTTCCAAAAAAAATCAAGCTTTAATAATTTAAATCATTATTAATTTTGCCGCCCTCCAAGTTTTTCTTTTCAGATATAATACACATGCCAGAGCTTTTCTAATATTAAAAAAAATTTTTGAGTTCTAATTTTTATCTTATTTCTCTCGTTATCTCCTCGAATGATCAATTTATGCTGTTTTACCCAGGGCTGTGGAGTCGTTAAAAAAAAGCACAACTCTGACTCCGACTTTGACTCCGACTCTGAATCCGACTCTGACTCCGACTCTGACTCCGACTCTGACTCCGACTCTGACTCCGACTCCGAATAAAAAAGTTTAATTTTGTCAGGCTTTTTTCCTATTTATGCATATTACTTAACATAACTAGGATCAACTAAGCAACCCGACAAATTGCAAAATTCTTCATATAAGTTCCATCTTTAATTATTTGCGTTAATTCTTAAAAATAGCATTGATTCTATTAAATTCACATTCATAGAGGCTCTCAAATCGGAATTAAGGTTTTTAAGAGCGGAAAATAACCGCTCTACGGATACTTGGGTTGGCAGTAATGCTGTACCGATCAGTGCTAAATCTTTTACGATTTCTAGATATCGCTGTATTGCCATTTCAACATTTAACTTATAAGTTCGGTCAATTTTTTCCATTATTTTCAATGCATCAAAAAAACCAATAAGCACAAAAAAATATGCAATATTCCGTTTATTTATTATCAGACCTGGTAAACGTTTAATATTAAAATCAAAAAATAATCAAGCAATAAGAATAGGAAATAATCATTAATCTATCCGTCACATCTCTCAGAGATGCAGAATTTAAAGTAAAGATATTGATAAATTCTTTATCAGCTTTTTTGTCGAGTAACTTAAATAATCATTATGACTCGCAAATGACACGTGCACTGAGCAATGTCTCGCCGCAGACTGAGCTCTCTCAGCACACTGGGTATTTATTTTGCGATGAGGATTATTAAATATTCTTAAAAAAAAATGCAATGAAATATAATTTAATATCACATATAAAATTATATTTAAAAAATATAACAACATTTGAGGAGAGATATTTTTCTATATAAAGTTCACATACATAAATTAAAATAATATATACGAAAATTACAAGAAATATTTCTATAAAATATTAGAAATCCTCATTTTGTCATAACACTAGTGCAAAGAAAGCGATTTAAATATGACATAAAATGAAAAAGGCACAAAAAGAACTGATTTAAATTAAATAATATACTAGTTTATAAGCTTGGCATAGAAAGATATTCTTGAAACAATGGTTGTTAAGATATACTCATTTTTTTAAATAAAGAAGCAGTAACATCTGGTGATGAGAAACGAATAAATCAATTTTAATGAAGCTATGAGACGATCCACCTGGTCAGAAAATTAAAAAGCGCGGTGATTAATATCGATTCAATTATTTTTTCTGAAATATACTCGTCGTATCGCCCAGTTTTGGATATCTTTTAGCTACTGTATTTATTATCCGGTTCTATTAAATTGGCCGGTATCCTAAAACGCATTTTTATCTCCTTTTATTGCAGATATCTTACCAGGAAATGAGTTACTGACAGTGCGCGAATGCCAAATGTGTCGAATTTGCATTTACCGCATTCAATTTCGATAGGGTTAGTTTGACCCGCGGTCGATAGACGACGCCACCGTCAATGCGCGCCACCGCTCTCGTCGGCGATTGGCCCGAATTCAAACGCGTCGACCAATCATAAGCGTCTGCCTCCAGCGAAAGGTTTCATATAGTAGAGCGGCGCGAGAAGAAACCGCGGTATAAGTGAAAATATAGGCTAGTCGGGCGGTTCAGTCGGTAGCGCCACGCCGGTGCAGGTCAGTGCAGTGAGTACCAGTGTTGAGTGTGGCTCGTGCCAGGATAACCGAGTAGCCGAGTAACCGAGTAGTCCAGTTCGTCCAGCATGAGGGGGCCGAGCCGCTGTCTGGCAGGCCTGCTGCTGCTCGCCGTCGCCGTCCACTCCGTCAGGGTCCTACCCAAGAGGAAGAAAGGTTAGTCCATCGGCGTGAACCGCAAAGAAAACCAAGTGAAATGTGTGATGTGAGATAGGTCGCGATCAATCAAAACAGTGATTCAATTGTTGTGCTCAAAACAATCAAACGAACAAATGAATTCATGAAATGCAACAGATTAATTCACTCATAGGAGATTAGTGCCGTTCTGGAAAATTTGAATTCCCACACTATATTTTTTGTTTCGTGTGTATTACACACGAAAAAAGGCATAGTGATTAATTGCAAACGCTTGCAAAAATTTTAAGTGTGCCATAACGGTCGTTCGTCCGCATTGCCGCTGCGTTCGATCGCAAACAAAACCATTGTCGAATTTTAAATTATACCAGTTTGAAAAAAATATTGAAAAAAAAATCATTTTCCAATTTTCGTTTGTTCGGAGACTTCGACGAGCGATGCGCGAAACCCGCGTCAGCTGATTCCTCGGCGAGAGCAGATTTTACGCCCGCGGGCAAACGCCTCGATGATTTTTAATTGTTGTCTAAGTGAAAACGTGTAATGTTAATGTGCATTAATTTTTATGATGATGAACGCAGGCCGATTCTTTTTTTTTTCGACGCGTACGCGGAGATTTTCTTGAATTTCGCCATTAAAAATAATTTATTTGAATAAATTCTGTTTAAAAATGAAACAATGGTAATTTTTTAACAAATTATTTAGGAATCTGATAAGAAATATTGATACAATCGTCTGAGTTTATAACGTTATTTTTTTAATTGGCGTACTAATTGTTAAAATATTGAAAATGATTTTTCATAAATTGTAAACTTATCTATTATCGACTTAATTATTTCTGCTGATATCTCTCTATTTCTGATATATATTCTTTATCAAGATAAGTAATTAATTGGATATCAATCTGTATCAAATTACAAATCCTGAATTATTCTTCAAAATATATAAAAAAATATCATTGAGCCTAAAATAAAATTTATCACTTACAGACACGCAAAAAACAAGCTTAAAAAAATAATTCTATCAATGCCTGAACTAATCTTCTCGAGTTTTATTCACAATTTAATCAAATTTAACCTAGCCGTGCCGATTGAAGTACACAGCTTTTGATTTTTCTCGAATAACTCTTTTATTATAAATCCTCCATGTCACAATTTGTTTGTATTTGTCTAAAAAAATCATATAATCCATTTAAAAAAAATGTAAAGATATTGTGGAAGAATTAATCAATACCATGAAATGCTTGGGGTCTTTTCCTGAAAATCTGCGTATTGCTAAATAATTCAAATAATTTCTTTCTGCTTTATTTTCGCGTTATCTTAATAAAAATATTAATTATTTAAAAAAAACCATTTGATCTATTTTTTTCGAGGAAAGTGTTTCGATAGAAAATTGCATAATTTTCATTGATTTTTTTATCCATCGAATTACATGATTATGCACGCTACCCTGGCCACCTTCACTTATTCTTGATCAGCCATTCGATCCATTAGCCACATTATCGCATACATTAATTCACACCGTCGGGCAATCAACGTCATAACATCTCCGTGTGTCTTCACGCCGAATAATTAATCGAGCCATGAACACCGTAATGTACATTGTTTTTAATATATTCAACAATTTTGCCGATTTCGCTTTCGTTTCTATGCAAATCCATTTCGTGCGTGCGAATTTCAAATTTGCACTGCAAGAAACGCCACCGATTTTCCGCTAATTGCGGCCGCTGTACGGTCAGGGTTGTACAACCGGCGATCGGCGGACCTCACAAAATCCGCGATATCATATCTGCACATTTTGTAATGAATAAATGCGCTGTGCAATTAGCGTTGCGCGCATAACTGTGTCAAATCATTGAATAGTTGGACTTAATTGATATGATAGAATGCAACTTAGTTGCATTGATTACCTCATATATAACGAATAATTGCATAACGCACGGTGACACGATAAGCAAACGTTGTGCATTTCTTTCCTCTCAAAACTATGCATTATTTCATGAAATATCTACATTGGAACTTGCTGCAACGATCGTAGCTAATTGTATATATTTTTATTTCCAATGCATTAATTTGAGCGACGATTAACTTTCCCATAAAGCAATCCATACACGTTAAGTAAATTGTTGTCAATGAAAAAAAAATAGACGCATATATGGCGATGTGATAAATAAGTGGTCTGCGCTATATATGATTTTAAAAATATACAGGCGTCATAAAATCCACAATACTTATTTTTAAATTATATTAATATCATTGGATGCTGATTATCTGTAGCTCAAATGCAAGACGTATTTTTTATTCATAATGAAAGCTACATTAAATTAAATTGACATCCATCTCGTACAAATTGCTGCAAGTTTTCACCGCCATTGACCACCGTATGCATACGAAAGCGTTTAATTGCATTTTCAATGGAAATTCATACGAGAAAATGACCTTTACGTGTCGTAAAATATTTTCCATTGTCTTGCCAAAGGTTATCGTCGTTAATCAACGCCGAATTGGGTCAGATTCGATTGGGTTAGCAATCTTCGCGTCGCAAGGCGTGTATATTAGAATATACTTGTCGATTCGAAATTGGATCATTTGCCACCTACGCGAGTTATCTAATCAACAGCCATGTCCACTGATCTAAATCTTAATCTCTCAACAGAGCTGCATTGTTACATGGCTCGAATTTCGCTAAACCCCGCGGCACTAATGAACAAGCGCCGTTTTCAATGCCCGCTAATTGCGGACCATTTAACACTGCAATCGCTGCATTACCACCGGCTGTCTTCGGGGACCCGCCTCGAACAGGATGCCGTGAGTTGTAGCACGATTTTAATCGACAGTATGCAAAAGTGCAAAAAAACACAAGACAACAGTACCCGGAGTTTGTCCACGGATTGCGCAACCCGGTCCAGAATCTGGGGCAGCAGCTCTCCACCAAGCGAAAGTCGTCCGCTATGCTTGTGGCATCCCTGCAACTGGACCACCAGACAACTCTCTACTCTCGATCTCATCCTAGCGCCGTGTGTCATTGGCTGAAAGTGAAACGTGCGTCAATCAGGTAGATTGATGGTCACGTAGCGCTACCAGGCAACTGGTGAAAAAAAATAATCATAATAAATTAACGCCCGAATATAATTGATGGGTTAATTATGCTCAATATAAGCATAAATCATAGTATTTAGACTGGTTCATTCGAGCTGGTAATTCTCAACCACGCTAAAAAATATCGCAGAATTAAGATTGTTATAACACCATGGATACACAAAGGTTTTCCGTCTTGTAAAACATGCTGGTTTTAAATTAAAAATCGTTTGTTACACAATGAAGGTTTCGTGAAAATCTGTTGAAAACGAAACCATAAAATTTATATCATTGTCATTTTTGTTATATAAGGGTTCGCGGTTATGGTGCAGAAGAGTTACATAAAGGATTACATAATAGTCATACAATTTATTTATTTATCTGTTTTAAATGTTCATATGGGCATTAAAGATGTAAGCATCTGAAATAATTGCAGCATTCTGGAGAATATTATCGATTTTTTAAGGTGGCCTTTCCATTTCATTCACTCGATTTATATCGTCGTTTAAACCAAAAATCGATTTATTCTAATCGACAATAATCGGTGCCGCCTAAGCTCGAAAAAAGCTTGAAATATAAAGATACTTTTCTTCCATAAATTAATAAAATCTAAATACCTTTAAATTATTTTTTAACACTGTTAAATAGCTGAAAATAATAAAAGCTGATTCTATATATTTTAATCAGATATAAATATTATTTAAAATATTTAATAATAAATAAATTTTGTTAACACAAATAATAATAAATAGCACTGAAAGCTTAAACGTATTTATTCTACTAATTTAATAGGTTTAAACTGATTTAAATTACGAAAAAAATATAATTATTCAGAATAATATAATCCATTCTTCTTTTTAATAAGGATAATTCTTTTAATATAAATATACATGTCACAAACTTTTTGTGTTTGTCTACAAAAGTGTAAGGAATAAATATTATAAAAGACTATTATCTGTTGCCTATTGCACGATGTTTTTTCTCGCTCGCATCTGGTATGATATGCCAAGCGCGAGTGTAACGTACTAGTAATACGTGCCGCGAGAATTCAATATCTTAAATAACTATTTTTATTCTTAGATTAATACATGATGTTAATGAAGAATTCATCAATATCTCGACTTAAATCCTCGAGATCTCGAAGGATTATGATATTTTCGAATGGCCCTGATGGTTCGGTTAATAGCTTTAAAAAAATCTATTTGTCTTATAGCACATTTTAACAATAACTAGTTTTATAAATTATTTTTAATCAATTAGTTAATTAATTATTTATATTTAAGGGATCCTGATTGAGAATAACTTTAATCAAACAAAAATGACTATGTCTAGTGTTAAATAGTGTTTCATGAACGAAGCTCATTTAAATAATATCGATAGTGGTTTCAATAATATCGATAGTGGTTTTAATGTATTCCATAAATTTTCTTGAGAAAAATAAAAGCTTTCATTTAACATCATCGTAAACAGCTTGTCTTTCTTATTATTTAAAATAATTAATTATCGTATACAGATATATAAATAATGTGATATATTACATGTCCACGTGCGGTTCTCTCATCATCCCACGGTCTTAAAAATGGCGATCACTTATAATAATATCATCACAACTTTCTATGCAAAGGACAAATGTCAAAGAAATCATTTAACTGTGTATGTAACACAGAACGATATATCAAACATAATTAACCATATATTCTGCAAAACGTATGCATAAATGTATGATTTAAAGCAATTTGCATTATTATGAACAATGATGAGTCAGTTAGACAATTTTTACTTATTATATTATAATAACCGCATTATACAATCCGTGTGCAATAACGATGATGTTCGCATTTTTTTTTTTAATGAAATAATTAAGCCAAAATGCATCCTTGGTTTGTATTACATTTGATAAATTGAATTTCCTACTTTTGTTAAAAATCATGACTTACGATAAATCAATGCCACTGATGACATAATTAATTTGGTGGTGTACACAATGTGAAACCGGCGGCTATACCCAACGACAAAGTCATGGTCTACTAACAACAATGCGCCACTCTTGTCCACGCATCGATTTGTTTAAATATTTGTCAACATCTAACTGTTGTTTTTAACAGGTCAGTTACTCTGATTATTGTCTGAATCGGCATTGTGTCCGCTGATAAATTTCGCGTTAATCGTTCGGTTCCGTTACGCCTTTTCGCGATTATTTCAGCGCTCGCTGTGTCGAGAGATTGACCCGTATATGGCGGAGTGGTATAGCGAGCCGACGGCAAAAGTGGTCACGAAGATGTCGAGACCATCTTCGTTGACCGTGGCCCACGACGATGGTCATTGCTTCGGCAGGTACGTTAACCTTGCACGCAACAGTAAACACACCATTTTTTTATCGGGGGTCTTCACGAACGGTCATAATGTATCCGTTATGGTCCAAATTTTCACGAAAAAAAACGTAAAAAAATCATCCTTGAGATGTACGGCTAATTTGTGCGATGATTACGTTTTTGCGATTTATGTTTACGTTTTACGTGCCGCTTGAAAAATGTCATGCTTTTGACACACTAAGCTTAAAAACTTATTTGTTTAAATGTACGCGGACAATATGAAATGTTTGAAGAAAAATTAACGCATGACATTTTTTTATGTTTAGATAAAACGGCTTTTTTCAATATTTCGTAAATTAACATCTCAACTAATATTTGACATAGTTTTTTTTTATATAATATAAGATTATTATCACAATAAAAAAAAATATAAATAAATTATATCGTACAATTGATTCAATTTATGATTGTATTATTTTTTTTAATAATCTAAACATAATTCTTCATGATATTAGAGATATACAATAATTCTAAAATATATGTTTTCATTAGAAAATAATATATTACTACGGATTCGTAGCTTTACTCATGCAATAATTGCTAATAAATAAATTTAAAATAATCTTGATGATCTTGATACATCTTTTTTAATTTATTACCAATTCAGATTTTTCATATAAATCTTTGATTAAAACTATGCCCTACTCCTTATTCTATATATACAGTGATTGCTTAAAATATTATCTTATAATCGATAATAAAATTTACAATTCTCTGTGAGAAAAACGGTCAGTTCTATTCAAAGATATTTACTCTACAAATCAATAAGACTACATATAATTCTGAAAACTATAAATGAATCATTCATGTTGTGCCATTTTCCATGCACATCCTGAACCATTAATAATTTTCAGTCACTATCTGATATGAGAAATTCAAATTAGTCATAAATTAAATTCTATGAATACTATCATCGATGATTCAATGAATGAAATGAATAATAAAGTAAAGATTTGTTTTTCCAACACATTTACATAGCCTACCTAATTCAGAGTCGGTGTTTTTATATTTTTCTCGAATAATCTTTTAATATAAATCCTACATTTCACAAACATATTGTATTTGTCTAAAAAATAATCACTGTCTTTTATTGTCAGCAATTGCGGGAAAAAAATATAATCAACAATATTCGCTACTGTTGGTAGGTGCGCGATGTTTTTTCTCGCTCGCATCCGGTACGATATGTCATATTAATTAGTTAAAAAATCAAAAATATCGACCAAATTATGAAACGTATCATAAATAACAATTTTATTCGTAGAATAATCCATTTGATGATGAATTTAAGCTTACTTATTACGACTTAAAGTTCAAATATATTAAATTAAGTTTTATCAGTTTTTTATTTAATTAATGTTTGATAAAATACTCGTGTTTTATAATTTATTATTGTTCATTGATCTAGATTTTGCAATGATTTCTTAAAATCAATTGGTTGATCGATGGTTAGCATGCTATTTTTTATATTCGAAAAAATAATTAATTTGCGAGTCGTCCGAGCGTTACTGTTTGATCGACATGTACCAGCGTACTTACTTCTTCAGCGTGTCGGTGTTAAAAAACTTTCACCGTTAGTGCATCGGTCAGTTTCGCTTTTAAACACCGCAACTCGTTTAACCCGTACGTACCTGTCTGTCCATCAGTCCGACTCGTTCAGGTCTGTTTACTTTCCCAGGTTTTTGGCCTTGAGATCTGTCTCAAACAACGGTTAGAATAATCAAGACTACACAATATAAAAGAAAAATTAAAATTTGATTTATTCGAGTATGCAATTTACTTGAAAATGTCAAAAATTAAAAAATAAAAATATGTGTTATGCAAAACGTTTATTTTCAACACTTTTACCAGAAAATAAATCATGTCGCTCGTTACTGTGCGGTATCATCATCGCTTTTCCAAATTTGCATACGCCATTTGTTGTTGTCAAAAGAATCACATTGTTAATGGGACAATGCGATTTTTTTTCGCATTTCAACAAGCTCGTTGATTATCTATATAATTTATTTTATTAAATAAAATAGTCGTTTGTGTCAAACGTTCGAAATCATGATACGATTATGCTCCCAAAACTGTGCATAACGATTTCGTAATGCGTTTCGGAAAAATCATCGTTGCAACACGGTGAATTTTCATATTTTTTCCCCGTCAAGTTTTACGAAAATCATTCACATTCATTTTTCCGGCAGCATCAATACGTCGTTTGTCAAATATGTCGTTTGTCCCAGTCATTATATCTCGATTGAAAATTGTCATATAATTGCATAAATGCGATCTGAAAAAAAAAATCATTGAGTAATTCAACCTGCTCGATCGAAATCCATATACGCCGCCGAGTTATTCAGCTTTAATTGATCAATATCGAGTGTGTGTGATGAAAGCACGCGACCCAAAAATGGGTCGTTACTTAAAATCCGACACAGATGTGCATTTTACGAGATAATAAAATGTAATCGCACTTATTTAAGGGGCCTATCACAATTTCCAACATTTACAAGCCATCATTTAATCCGCCTTAATTGGCGTAATAGATCAACGTGTTCCTTATTTTTTTATGATCCAATCGTACAGATACGTCGGTAATTTTATAGGTTTTTGCCATAAAACGAATCTTGGCGACACATGCAATAATTAAATAATTTAATTTTATTAGATTAATATATACAAATATATAAAACTTGATGAAAATTTGATGCTTTTAATGTCAGATTAATATCATTCCTATTTTTCTGGACATATTTTGACCGTCTTTTAATTTATTTGTCTATATAGAAATCTATTTAATCCTTCTGATTGAGTCTAATCTGATTTTAATGAATCATAATTAATCTGAAACATGCCTGATATTTTTCTGCTACAAGATGATCAGGTCAAAAAACAGATACCTGTTTTATAGAAAGTTTTATTTTTTTTGTTGTTTGTAATTTTCTGGAGAACATTTATCAATCCTTAGATCTTTTTTATTGGATTTTTTTTATCAATTTTATTAAATAACGCTACAATATCCCATCAAGTGCAAAGAATTTTTTTTAATCTCAATAATGGTGAATTAATAATGCTGTATATCTGTTTTGGATACCTATTTTTGTATAAAAATCATAGACAATTGAATTGAAAATCTTTTTCATAGTCATTTTTCTAGTTTGCATAATGTATTTTTATTTTTAAAATATTTACACAGTCACAATCAATAGCTTTTTCAATATATTCATATTTGGTATGGGCCATAATGTCTGAACGTTCACTGAAAAAATATTTTTATTTAAAAAGGCGTTTAACTTCGCCATTATTTTATAATAAAATGCAAAAAAGTGGACTTTAAATTTCGGCACATGCGATAAAACGTATGTGATAAACGACCAAATCCAATTAACGATTTCTACGATGATGGTGATTGACATAATCAAATATTTTACAACATGTTATAAACAGAGAGAGATGCATAAAAAAGACGTGACACGAATTAAAAATTTTTTGGCCAGACATAATGGTCTGTTCGGCTTATTAACTTGTATGTCGGCGAATTAAAGCAGTGACTGTCGAATTATGTTTGACGAGATTATGCGCACTACATGCCGGTGAAATTTTGTGGAGAAACGCTCATATTTTATTTATTTTCATATGTATAAAACTTTTTTCGATGTTTTATACTCCACGTGCTGCTTCGTAGAACATTAATCCAATGAGATTTTATTTACAGGCTTAGACAGCGCCGACATCTCGATGATTAGCTTGCAATATCGGTAATCATTCAACGGTCCATTCATTGTTAATTCGTCATATCGAAACCTATGTCATTTACCTTATATCTCTTATTATTTGATAAATTGCGAATCATGACTTATTATACTGAGTGGAAGTTGGCCTTAAACTCATCTAGGATTTAATAACCAGTGTAATGAGACGTCGATATGCATGGAAAAACCTGTGTCTCGACTGTAACACAATCAGACAACGATTTATCTGGCGCAATGCATTTTTGTTCCCATGGCTTATTGCACATTATGTATCATTGAGATCAAACGCTTGCGTTAAATCGCTCTCTGCGTGTGTATGTAATGCTGCACGGTCCGTGTCATGCATGATCACGTGTCATTTAGCGACACGATTGTGCAACACGTTATACGTACGCTGCGTTTTGCATATAATGGCGCGCGAAATGTCATGCGACACTTGAATGGGATGAGTTGAATCAATTGCGCATGCGCTTCTAATGATAGATACTTCCTCGTGTGTTTTTTTTTTGATAACGCAATTAGCTCCGCCCTCTTTGTATGACGGTTGCTCGCTGGATCGTCAGCACGAGCACGCTCTTGTTAAAAAAAAAACAACATTTAAAGCCATGTATTAGATAGCAATTTGATCTATATTTTATAGTTAGATAAATCTCAATATACGATCTAGGCTTATCAGGGGTAAATAACAATATGCTCGTTTAATTTTAAATAAAATAATATTTTAAAAACCATAATTCAGGATCAGACAAGCTTTGTGTCAAACAATAATCTTTTAAGTATAATCCGATAGCTGGATAGTTAATATTATATTAGTTGTATCAGAAAGATTTTTTTTTGTGACTTATATGAGAACTTCGAGCTTCGAGCTTATTCATTTTATTCTTCATTAAATAACGTCTACATAATTTCATGCAAAAATTGCACAAAATAGGCATTATTCAGTGATTTAATCATTTTTTTAATTTAGCAATTACAATACATAGCATTGTTAAAAATTAGAGAATAGTTTTAATAATCGCATTTTTCGTTGCTATCTTTAAAACTCGATTAAAAAAAATAAGGATTTTTGGGTCAAAAGTGTGTGTTTTAATTGAACTTTTAGCAAACAAAAAACATTGTATTTAAATTAATTATATAATTAAGATTTAGTAAATGTAATCATGTATAATAGATTATCTTACTTCATTTGAAAAACGGAAAATCTACGAAAACTTATATTTCTCTAGACGTATCCTTTCAGTTTACTACTGTCGCTGACATTCACAATTATTTATTCATTTAATAATAAATATTTCAGTAATTGACGTATATGTAATTTCATACAAAATAAAAAGTTATGTTTTAAAAAAGGCATTTCTTCACTGATTTAACGGTTTTTTCTTTAATAAATATATTACAAAACATAAGAATAATCTTAATAATGGCGTTATTTACTTCTAGCTTTAAAATGCAAATAAAAGTTGAGAATTTTCAAGTCAACAGTGGCGATTTGTATTTTTGAAACAGAAAAAATAGACTGGGATTTTAAATGAGCCTCTTAGCTAACAAAAAACGTTTTATTTAAATTAATTTAATAATAAAGATTTATAATATGTAATCTTGTATAAACTTTACTTCATTTGAAAAACCATTATTATTTTTGAGAAAAAAGGTTTTCACTGTATCGACGAACAACGGAAAATTATGACAAAGTTTGATCTCGAACTATTTCTTTAGACTTATTCCTTCAGTTTACTTCTGTCTAATTAATCACAAGCATTTTTTCATATAAAAAATAATTTATGTTATTTATATTCAATCCTATAAGTAAATAAACAATTTTGTTTCATAAATCCTTCAAAAGAATTAGGCTCTCAGCAATAATCATTATTAGTTTTATACGAGATTTCAACCATTTTTTAAGCAAAATTACTTATACAGGCGGACCTCAGCTTTCGCACATTCGACTTTCGCACAATTCGCTATTTCACATTAACAATAAAAACATGAACAAGGCTTTTACGCATCTCGAGACATTTTTGAATATTATGGAAGAATGTGATCCCAATG
>JAGXCT010036112.1:0-59633 GCA_022495035.1 Philopotamus ludificatus | reverse complement strand
AAGTCCCATAAATCATTGTCGCATAAAATATCGCTATATTTTATTTTATATATAAAAAATGTTTCCAATCTCTGTTCTATTTAATAACAGCCGGATCTCTGCATTTTTTTCATCAAGTAATACTCGGTGCAAATATGCGAATCGCTTGTTGTTCCAGTCCGACGTGCACAATGCAATTTCTGCGAATGCAGTAATATCATTATTTAACCGTGTAATTCGACGTAATTCCAAATTGTATGATCCAATCGTCGGAACATGATTTAATAATAAATCGACATAATTATTGTCGATTTTTCATGAAATAATTTCGATCGAACTGCATGCATTATAATGCATGAACATGACATTTCGCTCTGAACAATGTAACATTTATATTTTCATATGCGGCAAGGAGTGGCCAAGGCGCCACGACCCATGAACCATTAAAGGGCATCCAGTTGCGATTAACGCTAAATTAATTTAGTCTTGGATAATATTTTTTTTTGGGTGAGCAATATGTTACAGTTTGGTGCACGTACCGTTTTTATTTTTTTTAATTGGCCATTACGAATAATAAAAAGTACCTAGTCAAACTGTTAATTGCCACATTCGTATGAAATTTCTCTATTTTCATTTTTTTTTTCTTTAGATAATGATGAAAAGATGCGTGTATATTTACATAAGAAACGCACGTTGCAGAAGAATAATTAATTGTGCGTTAATGTGAGATTTTATGGAGATTCGCCGCTTGTGGCGATCGTAACGGAAATACGTTTTAAAAAGTATTATATTAAATTATAATGTAGTCAATCTGCAAAGTTCAATTGGAGTCAAGTCATGAATCATGACTTCAGCATCTGAGATAAGCCATTGTTCCTAGCGAAACAATGTCTAACTATAGTAATTGATTTATTTTGTGCAGTGCTATAAATCAATATATCGCCTAATATAGAATTTTCATTTATTTTTCAATGAATCTGATGCATAGTTTAACCTCAAGATGTCTTATTAAATTATTTGCATATAAATGCAGCGTGATTTTCCGATGAAAATCATGTAAAATTATTCGAGATGACAAATGCGTTTATTCAATTTTTTTTATTGTAATTGATGATATATTTTATTTGGTTTAACGAAGATGACTGCACACATAATCGGCTCATATTGAGCACAACGACACACAACAGTGTCAATCATCCGACACTGCAACAGTGCACTCGTTCGCAGCCACGGACAAAGCAGACAAACGCCGCTAATTATCCGCTCGGCCAATCTGGACGAGATCGATGAGGAGAATCGCTTTCACAATTTGGGGGCATTTGTCATCTTTGAAAGACGGCCAATTGCAAAACGGTGTTCGCAACCAGTCTTCCTGGCTATTTGATAACCAATGTTGAGTTTCGTCACTGCTGCAGTTGACATCTGTCTGCGATCATCGTGATGGATTGACCGCGCCGTAATAATATTTAGAGATTACCCAAGCCGGGGCGATTGATTTGTTTTTAATAATACCCGGACATGGTTGAGTTTTTCTTGGGCCACTGTGATGGCTTATTTAACTGTTGACGTGTTTGGCAATTAATCATGCGAGTTTTGATCGCAACAGATTTTAACACAGCCGATAAAAGTTTTATTGGCGTTAATGGATGGATAATTTTATTTCTTGGAAAGGAAATCAATTATTTTTTTAATCAAACACGGTCTAAAAACTACCAGGAATAATATTTTCTACGATCGTGTTGCAAATATATTTGTTTTTTATGACTCAGGCATGTCACGTATGTATTAAACGACAAGGCGATATGTATTTTAGATAAATCTTGCAATCTATGATCTATACAATCCAATATCTGACATAGACGGATGTGAGCATATTTATATTTTTTTTTATAATTGTCTCTCGTAAGCCTCGTATATCAATAAAAATAATATACATTATGAGATTTTAGGCTGTACAGTTAAAAACCGTTTTGTTTAAAAAATAGATTAAAAAGATTTTCTTTGAAAATCTTGATATTTTCCACTTTTCTTTTTAACAAAATAGAAAAGAAATATATTTTTCAATATAATCCTAAACCAAATGTTATAAAGCTTTATCTCATACATTTTTCCATTCTATGGCTCAGACGTATTGGCCTAAAAGATTTTTTAGTAAAAGATAAACCACGTCTTTTAAGATCTTAATAAGATGACCAATGAAAATCTTTTTTTATATGCTCGTTATAAAATTAATGAGAGTAGAACGTAGATTCAATAAGTTTTATCTGATTTTATAAATCTTTTTATGATGTTTTCGATAGTTTCATTTTCTTTTGCTTTCAAAATAAAATATTTAAAGTATTTTCAGTGAAGTTTTCTTTCTTGGTGATTATTTCTGTTATTAAAGATCCTCATAAGCGTGTTTTAAAAGGATCACATGTATTTATTAAATATATATATATATATTAAAATACTAAATGTCATTGAACTAGATTATTTTTATTTAAATAAAAACGCGTTTAGATACTTACTCTATTAAATTGTGGTTTTAAACAAATAATGTTTTTAACATAATTTATGAAAAATTTCTCTTTGTGCCGTCGATTTTCCATTATAAAATTTTTGATATTTATTTAATGCACAATACTTTCTATTAAAGAGCTTAATGCGGATCGTATGTTTAATTAAATTTTTACAATGTCGCCCATGCGACAATACGACGGAAACCATACGAGTTTATTGCGGTTTTATACATGACATTGCGAAAGTGTTTCGAAAGTATGCTCGGATCGCAATTAAAACGATAATTATTTAAAAATGGCAACTACGCCCCGATCCCAACGCGTTTCTCATTATGTCCCGAAGTGTGGCCGCGTTAATATCTTCCTGGATATTTTTTTTTCGTCCATTTTCAATTCACTACTTTTTCGCAATCGCCATCAATTATAAACAGTTTATAAGATGCTTACCGATTTTTTTCGTCTGTTGATAATTGTTTATTTGCATGCATCACGATTAAATTGTCATTTCCCAACTCGAACGCGATTAGTCAGGCTTATATAATCTTGTTAAATTATTATACTACTCATAATTTCAATTATTTCATTATAACATTACCACCGTTCGTGTTGCGCAAAAATTCTGTAACGTTTTTCGGTCTTTTTATTTTTAAGCAACACTTCATCGAAACGTCTCTAATGAAGTTTCTATATATAAAGGCACATCTTGTTAGATCATGTTATGATATCTTAATATAAGCGTGCCTAATATTTAATTGTGTTTATGCAACCTGATTCACATTCATAAATTTCGGACGTGTTTATTACAAAATATGAATATATTAACAATTTATTTAATGCAAAGCGAAAAGAAATGACGCTTTTTTAGTAGCCAAGTCATCGGCTAATGTTTAAATAATACATAGCTCTTGCTTTTATTTTTAATGCTTTTTGGTAATGAAACATCTGAGCCCAGAGATGAAATATTTAATACTACTATAATTTAATATGAGAAAAATATGTTTGAAACATTTTTTATTAATAATATAAACGTCCTAAAGCTTAAAAAATATTATAACATGTTTTAAAAAAAAATTGGGATACAGAACCGAATGATCCTTAAACCTAATGCTTTTTAAATTGTTTTATACATTCTAATATAATTAGATTTCCATAAATATCACAAAATCACAGATAAATCATCTATGTACTTTGATTATCTCTTATTGACTTGAAAAATCAGCTTTAAATCAGAATAAGTATCGATATTTTGTCCAAGATTTTCTATCTATTTAATTCTACTATCACTGCCATATTTTATTCATATATTATGGATTATTAACCTAATTAGGATTATTTTTTTAATTATTCTGACGTCGAAATCGTCAAAATTGTATTTTTATCCAAGATGTTCAACATCAGTATTTTAGGAAAACCCATAAGATTTCTCAGGAAAACAGTCGTTCTAGATCTCATTTAATTTCACAATCATTAAATGATTCATTCATTTATTTACGCATTGAGACGAAGTTTAATATATATTTATTATTTTCACAATAATGTCGGTTTCATAAATTATCACATATTGCATCTTAGTCATATTATATTCATATAATGATTTATAGGATATAATTTAAGTTTTCAATGTCAAAATCTGAGTATATGTTAATTAATCATAACAATTTTGTATGTAAAAAAATTCGTTTATATGCATAAAGCGCAATTTTATTTTTCAATTGAATAAAATAATTGAATCACTGACCGTAAATGCATAATCTGCCGAAATTCAAGGTTCAGTATTGCTTTTGTATAATAATTATTTTTATCTAGAATCCGGATTGTTGCATTCCGCACAATTTTTTGTGCTACATTTTTCCATATTTTTGTTTTTTAAATGTTCTATAATACCCGAAAAAAAATCTGTTTGTAATCAAAACGAAATCATGCCATTTGGCATTGTAAATAATTGTTTCGTTACCATTTTCGTCGTTTATATTGAAATAATAAAAAAGCTTTTTGTAGCCGATTAAATTTATTATAATTTAATATGGCGTAGCCTTGTATTAATTATTTTTTTTATGAAGATATTAGAGGTCGGTGTTGATTAAAATGATTTATTTTGCTATATCGATCAATTTTAGTTATTGTTGCATAGTGTTATCCGGATTTTGTGTCCGATCATGACGCCTCTCTCCTCTGCAGATCATTGTTAGACGAAGAATGTATTTGCCCACACAATCGACCCACAGGTATTTATTTCCCTGTAACCAGTCCTGCAGTTATGTAAAAGCACACAACCTTAATAAGCCACGCTCTTATTTTGATGTATAACTTGACCATTATAATTAGCAGTGTTACAGACCACACGCTGGCCATTTCTAAATACTAATACCACTTTTACTTTTTTTTTTTGGTATTGTGTTTTTAGTTTGATTTCATCCAGAGTGACGTGACAACCCGTAATCATATAATTCGGACCATTGTTGTAACCATGGTAGTCACCCGCGGAGCATAACAATTTTTTTTCTCGGTATCGAATGTAATTTGATTTGTTGTAATTATACAGTTGGCAAATTTTTCCGGCCGCGGAAAAATTAAGCGGAGAGATTTGCCGAATACGCCCGAGGAGTGATTGATAAGTTTGGCGAATGCATAATTTTATTGTGACGCAACGCGTTGCAAAATCGACTTGTCGGTGAACACAAGATATGTATATTATTTAACTGTATAATTTCCTGTTTAATTATCCATTGATCAGTATTAGCAATCATTTTTTTTACTAAATAATTTCGATTGCGAATCTATGTGTTTCTGGTATTTTCATAACTGCACCATGTATGCAATTTAATACGTAAATAAAATAAATATTGATTCGAATACGCCCGATGCATAAAGTTTGAAAAAAACAGAGAACGACACAAAAAAAATATGAAAATGGAATAATTACAATTTACAAATGCCAGATGACCTATTGTCCATCATTCTATTGAATAGAAAGTTGAAAAAAACGCACCTGCCAACCTTTCCAGATGATCTCCTTTATAATACACAAATAATTGTTAACAAAGCGTCACGATTTCCTTAGGGCCATATTTTAAATACCATCAAAATTTCTACAATTATTTATTCAAAGGCACATCCTGCTTATCGCAATACGTTGCAATTTACGCGGATTATCCACAGGCGATTAACAAATTAATCAATAGTTCCGTAATTGGATCAATGAATAAATTATACGGCGCAACGGTCATTGATTAATCGGAATTTCAAGGATATCCGTTAGACTTGCAAGGGAATTGCCCAAGAAATTCGTGTCGATTTTCTCCATACACAATGTCGTATAAAACGCATTATTTTTGTTTTATGATTTATTCTCGAATTAGGTAACACATCGACCGTGACTCGATGAAATATTGTTCCTCTGCGGTAAAATTTCGGTTGTAATCGTGGCACTTGTCGATCGCGTGATGAAATCGGTAGGCTGAAACCGTTGTTAATCTTTGTTTTCACGAATGTCTTATAAAACTGTCGTCGTAAAGCATTTTACACGCAAAATGTATATTATTACGGCCGTAAAGTCGTCAGAACATTTGGTATTGTTTTTCTTTTTGACATGTGTTATTTTGCAATCTGTAATTTTTGACCTGATTCTGTGTTGTGTTATCTTGGGTTTTATTGTGAAATCTGGTGTTTTGTGAATACACCAATTATTTATTCGGATACACCCGTGTTTTTTTCGATGAATGAATGGCCGAAATGTTACATTTTAACATGCTAATCATTCATAAATTCACATATTTAAAATAAAAAATGTTTTGGTAACACGAAAATGTATCAAAATATTATGAAATTCGGTCGGTATACATGTATCTTTATTAATTTATCAATGGTTGACTAATCGCTGTATAGATCTCGTATTTTTTGGGAATAGGAAATGTTGCATTACTTAAAATAAACTCGTATTTTATTATTTAAAAATATTTAAAAGGATAAACAATTTTTAGCATAGTCTAATATTAAGAGATTGTATAACCTAATATTTTCGTGCTATTCAAAAGCGTGCAAAAACTTATTTTTATATTTTAAAATTATGATGATTTATGACTATATTTTTCTATAATATAAGCTTTAGATTTTTATTTAGAATTAATTTATAATTGATTTTAAATATTTGATACGAATCAAATTCTCTTTGAAGAGTCTTTTTATCTGAACTATTGATTTTTGACCATTTTTTCGATGCATCAAGCGATTTTTACTATTCATCTTAATTTTGACTAAACGTCGTCCTTTTATGTAACCTTTAAATCAGCGAATAATATGATAAGCATTCAATTTATCTAATATTCCCAAGATATTTTATAATCAATCTGTGTATATAACTAAAAATCCTTAAGAGATTATAAATAAAAAAATAGCAAAATGTAAATTTCCTGAATCTATTGATAATAAAAAATAATCAGAGCTTTCTGAAATACGTACAAAATAGCTTCAGCTGTATATTTTTAATTTATTATATTTAAAATAAATCTCTAATACATAGTTTAATAGATTTTAATAACAAAAACAGTTATCCTTTAGATGTGTAAATAAAAATCAATTTTTATTTACAATTTTCGTAATTTTCTTTATTAGAAATTTATAGTATTTTAAACAAAAATCCAAATATTATTCTATTAAATAATTTTCCGTGTTATCTATGATTTTTTTCCATAAATAAGGCAGTTTTTAATACCTTTTTTGTGAAATTATATCTTTATCTCTATAATATGCGATAATCTAAAGGAGATTTTATCTTTGATTATTATTTCTAAAACTGATCGTTTTTAAAGCAGAACCTCCTTGTTTCTCATCTTAGCAATTACAATTTGACTAGATTTTACTAATTCGTTTCAAGTGAATTATTTCCAAAACATCCTATTACATATAAATGAAGAAACGTATTTTTCATCCCCAGTAACAATCCTTCTAAGAAACTGATGGGTATCATATCTAGACAGCAAAGAAAAACAAATGAGTCAATCGAGATCTAGTAACAATTAATTGACAATATTTTTATGGAGATCGGAATAAACTAAAGTATTTAAAGTGTCATCATCAACTTATATAACTTTAAGATCTCTCCCTAAATATCACAGATGGAGCTTCAAAACAGTGACAACCGAGACGTATTAAATTTAATAACGGTCGATAACAAACTGATGTCAAAGTAACGCAACAAAAAAATGACATGTCTTTTCACTTTACCTTATATTTATTTCTTGAAACAAATAATAAATGATTTTTTTTATTTTTTGAGTTAAGAATGCTTAAAAAAATGATTTATTTACTGATTTGCATCAGTGTCACCTAAACCAGAATCTGCACTGTAAAATGCAACTCGGTAATACAAATGAATGTTTGTATTACACGTTTCGTGTACACCTGCCGGCTCCCAGCTGCACTCGCCACCACATTATCTCAAGATCTGGAATAGGGACGTGTGGGTGGTGATTCCGATCTCCGAGCTCAACCCATTCCCAGCCCAAGATCGATTGTCCATTTCGTTATACAACATTCACAAGAGACAAAAGTAAACGTAATATCCTTGGTGCATGACAGCGAGCCGGCATTCTACGGCCATTGTATATAATGTCGAGAAATCAAAAAAAAAATAAAAACTAAAAAACACTCTCCGGATCGTGACACGGCCGACTGATAACGGCCAACGCCCAATCTTTACACCACGACAATCGTTTACAACAGTTGCCATTGGCGAAACGACGATTGCTGTCCGAATCGTCGTTGCATTTTTTTTTTATCTTGAGCTCGAAAATCGTTCGCGTTTCCATTGTGCGTAATGTCGGAAAACTTTCACGCACACACTTTGTACGTACAATAGTTTCCCAATATTGTATTGAATCATGAACTGGACCAACGATTAAGACGTTGCGCAATGCGTTTGTATATAAATATTTATGGGATTCGTTGCAGGGCGACCGTACCAGAGATTAACTTACTTCTTGAAAATTGAGAAATCTGACTGACGCACGAGATGAATGATTCATATTTTGATCTTGGCCAATGGAAAATCCGGATAAATGTCCATTTATGATTATTTCATAAACAAACACATTACATAAATCGATAAATAATAAATATTAAACTTCCGAGATAAAGATTTATTATGTAAACGATTTTTTTTATACATAATTTGTGTTAATTTACATGCTTACTAATTTTAAATTAACATGTAAAATATTATGTTTCATTCGCGATAAATTATAATATTTATCTCACGCTCTATCATAATATACAAATTAGATTAGTCATAACACCTAAATCCTGTTCATATATTACAATTCTCTCAATTAAAATCGTTCAGTTGTGGCATAAAAATGATTAACGCATGAAAAACGAATAGATAATTGGATTTGCCATTTTTTTTGCAGACCATATGTATATGGCAACGAAAAAATGTCTTTGAAAATAGATGCCGGATGTGTTTAGGTACACGGACTAGTCATGAATATCAAAAAATAAAAAAATATATGGCCGTAACACGTTTCATTCGTATCATAATTGGAGCAATAAACTTTTTGTCATAAACATAAAATGCAATGTTTAAATCATTTATATCTCGCTTATTATTATTTTTGCATTCTAAAGAACAAAGGGCCGATATGAGAGAAGTGGTTTTCAGTTCTCATAGACTATATCACGATTTTCTTAAATATAACAACGATTATGACAATCTAAATAGCATTGCTACTATATTTTTTTTTAGTTCGATCGGTGTATTATGAAGGCCGACCCATATCCGCGTCGAGTGGACTGTGTGTGCACCTTAAGGTCGAAGGCTTATTGTCGAGAACCAGACTGAGGTGAACGCATGTCCTATAGATGTGAACGATCTATTTGAAAATTAATAAAACTGCGATTATCATTGTGTCGTGTTGATGTTTTATAATTTGCAATTATGGCGATTGAGACCGTTCTCTTTGAACATGCACTGGTAATGAGTCATTTTCAAAAGGGCAGTGGACATTTGTGTGAACACGATTTTCCCGCGTTTAAATTATTTTGGCGCCAAAAGAGTAATTACAATATTTTTAAAAAATCATTCATTAATAAAATGATTTTACGTAAATACACGAAAAGGGCATTAATAATTAATTAATTTATTATTTATTCTTATTTGGACACTTAAGTCCTATTTTTATATCCAAATCTATATTGGGAGATTTAAATAATCTTTTAATCTGGACAGAAAACGGTAAATTAAAATAAATCACTAAAAAACGAAACAATTTTCTTCTAAAATCCTCTTAAATCGTTTTTAATTTTGAAAAACTCATGTAAAATATTATTAGAACCTCCTATTAGGTCCGGTCCATCTTGCTACATCTTAATTTTGAAATCCAAGTAAAAATTGTTAAAAAAAAATGTTAAATCCAGAATGATATACATAAAGATAATAACATCTGACATTTAACTAACTATTGATATATTGAAACTCTTGCCATACCTTTTTAATTTAATTTAATTAAAGATATCTTCATACCATCACTCTAAAAAAATGTCTTTAGTCAATTATCTCCAGGTAAAAAAGATGATTATATCCAAAGTTACCTCTTGTAATAAATAAACTTTAATCTCATCATTATCCTTATCTCTAAGTCCACATAAATAACAAAACTTATTTAATTATAATATAACATTTGATTAAGTCTTCAAAAAAAAGCAAAAAATTACCAGTCTTACATCCTTTGATATATGACCAAGTTAAATTATTGATGATGATGTTTTTCTGAATTTAGGATATATTTTTTTTGCTATTTTTATATGATTCCTATTTTTAGGACCAGGGACATTTTACGTTATCGTGAATAAAAATGCTTTATAATATTTTATTTTTATTCACAGATGACTTCTAAAATCCATTCTCACTTAAGTATGGCTAGGTAAAGTTTAGAAAAAATAAGTCTTGTCATACATATTTTTATTCCTAGATCCACATTAATTATAAAATACATAAAATCAAAATATTCGATTAAATCTTTGATGAAAAAAGCAAAAGAAGCTTAGCCTCATATCTTTCGATACAAGGACCAAGTAAATAACATTATTTATGATATAGCTGAAAACACAATAATTTTTTATCGCCAATTTTAAGTGTGATTCTTTGGCTTTTTATTTTATTTAGGACTTGTAATATTTAATTTTATTGAGAATAAAAATCAACTTCAATTAACCGACAGCACTGAATTTTCACTGAAAATCGACCAAAAATACGTGAACTCTGCATCCAATGGAGAAAATCATTTCTTGTTTTTTTTAATACAGATATTGGTTTAAATATTTGCGATTTTGCTTTACAAATAATTTAATTTTTTCTGCAGATATTTCAGAAAATCATTCTCGTTAAAAAACATTCTTTGCTTAAAGTCACAATAATTTATTTAAAAGCGATTGACAATTATTAGCCATTGCTTCTTGTGCTGGACTGATTTTGTTTTGGAAAATATGAGTCCTGAATAGCCATTGATATCCAGAAAAATTTCCATTTTAAAATGGAACCGATCGATCTAATCAAACGTCCTTTTTTGATTAAATTAAATGAATACAGACGCTTTATTTTATTTATTTAAGAGTACATATATCTCAAGCATAAATGCAATTTGTTCTAATTTAAATAAAACTATGTATATATTGCGATCATAAAAATAATTTTCTATTAAGTTTTCCTGGGAACATTTGCTGCTTTCTCCATATACTTCGAAAAAACAATATTCAACAATTAATAAAAATTAAAAATGATATCGATGTCTTCATTGTCATTTAGACAATCATTTTTTTAAATAGTTATTTAAATATATGCTTTCATTATTTATTTATTATTTTTTATATAAGCACAAAATGATCTGCTAGACAATTTTATTGATCCATAAATCAAATTGTTATAAAACCACGCATTTACAATTCTAGTTATATATTTTTTTTATACACAATTACACAATATTTTGTCCTTAATTCATCCATTTCAGTTGCAATCAAATCTGTGTACTAGATATACATTTTCCGAGCCATGTACCAAGGTCGACTCGTGTCTAATTGTCGTCATATAATATGCCATGATTTAAAAATAGCACAATACACTTCTCCATCGTTATATACAATAAAACCATAGAATTTTATTGCAATTGCATGATTTCTGGTTCAGACAAATTGCAATGATAATATTCGAAAACGTTATCTCAATTTAAGACGTTTATTTCCGATCCTTTTGATACCGCACACGAAGAGCAATTAAAAAAAAATCAGTTCACCGTGTCGAATGCCTTAAAAAAATGCGAAATTCAACGCACACGGATGAAAGTACGTACTTAAGTATTGTTGCCGGATGTGAAATTATAATAAAAAAATAATGTTCGCTGATCGATCTTAAATATCTTTTTTTTAATAATGTTATCTCGTCATTATTTCTATGGCGGCGAAATTTAATTCATGTATAGCTTTACGAAATTATATATTTGATGATTTAATTAAATACATATTAATGTGTAACTTATGCCCTTTCACCCGATGATCCGATTATCCGATTACCGTGCGGTGACGTAATTATAATACGTTCACACTCTCATTGTATATAAACATTACATATGAATATTAAATTATCGCACGATTTATATCTTCCTCATATATTCTCATGGTCACTTGTTACTTTCACACTTCTATTGAAAAAAAAATAGTATATATGGTAAACTAAATATTGTTTCACTTTCTTTCGTACTCATAGGTTTTCCATTATGCAAAAAACAATACAATGGAATGTGCTATTGAATTTTGACACGTGATATCAGCACACTCATCAGATTGTTTTGATTTTTTTTTCAGTCGGTAAATACATATTAGCTTATTTTTTATTGTATAGAACACTTTCGGTTTCAAAAAAAAAATGTATAATGAATATTAACCGTTGAATTTCCATTTATTGTGTGTATGTATTATACATAGCCTGCTATTAATTTAATAGCAGTGCATATTGTTTAACGAAAATCGCGATATTGAAAAGTGATTGTATAGACAACAACGGTGGAAAAAACGAAAAATTATTTACATATATGTTTAAAATTTGACTATGAATAATAACTGAGAACTTTTGTATTATTTCGGCAAATACTTTCACATTTCTTTTGCCTCCGAATGAAATATCGCAATATAATGTAAATCAAGTACATATTTTTATTTATTACACATGACAATACGCAACGTATGTCGTTTAATCTAAGTGTATCATTATTGTAATTATTAAAAATATATTTAATTATTGCTGTGATAAGAATTTTTCTGCAATTTTTCATTAATCGTCGAGCATTACATAGAGCTATACATTATTTTCTCATGCTACTAATTACTATGTGAAATACTGTTCTAATGTTGTATGAAAACTTTCTTCCGACAAGCATGTGTGAAAAATATCGCTACGCAATTATACGTCGCTCAACTTTTAGCTCCAGATGCTCTTATTCTCAATAGATTTCACTGGAGATTATCTCGAGAAGGTTATAAGGTCTTGCGAAGCATTGTCGACACCCTCCTTCGTAATCATTTTTTTTAATTTCGGATAATTGCTCGTTTAACGATCGATTATGATACTCTGGACAAAATCCAATTATTACCCTGAGACAATTGAACAATGCGTTTTTTATGCGTTATATCTATATCGACTCATAATAATAAAAATAATATAGTAATTGCCAGCTGAGTATGAACACATATCAGGAATATATTCTAATGATATTTATTTTTTATTAATTATATTTTTTATTAGCTGCTTATGATTGATTATCATCATCTAAATGAAGACAAATATCCATTGTCCATATATGAAAATTATAATCATGCCGCGTTTATTATATTTTTTTTGGAAAATCGGGTCATTACTTTGTTCCGTTTGCGACCTACACCATAGAGACGATTGACTCATCACAATAAAAAGACGCAATCATCATTACATCCGATGATTGCTTCACCATACTTTCATCCGCATAGCACCTGACGCCGAACTGCATCGCGATGAATCGACGATGGATCAATATCACTCAAAATTTATAATATAAACTACTCTAATATCAATGCGTTTTTCAATAAAATACCACTAAGACTCATTTTGATCAACTAGATAGTTTTGGGCTATCGGATAATCTCGTACGTTTCATCTCGATCAACCTTACAGAGAGGAAACAACATATGACATACGTCTCAAAAACGTCGTATGTTTACAATACGCCTTCCGGTATTCCGCAGGGGTCAAATTTAGGACCTTTATTATTTATTTTATTTATAAATGATATTCATCGGGTCCTTAATTGTACATTTTCACTTTTCGCAGACAATTTAAAAATATTTCGATCCGTTACTTCAACGGAAGATACCCTTTAGCCATCTTCCGATGCCAAAGCACCTATTTCTAATTACAGACTTGAGAACGAAACACTTCCTAAGAAATGGTCTCTTAAAGATCTGGGTATTTTGTTTGATTCCTAGTTAAAATTTAGTTTACATGTATCGGACGTGTGTATGAGATCATCAAGAATGTTGGGCTTTGTCTTGAGAAATTCTCATCAGATAAATAGCACCTTAGTTACAGTGCTATACGATACATTGGCTCGGAGCTTGCTCGAATTAGGTTCCATCATATTGGCGCCTTATGACGCCTCGAATTCCCTCTGATTAGAGAAAATCCAGAAGAAATTTCTAAGATATCTCTAGATGAGAAAGTTTGAATACTACCTAAGTTTATATCCCAGCACATGGGTCTGTCTGGGGTTTATAACCATTGAGGATAGAAGGTCGATCTACTTGCCAAAGCACTTCTTCAAGCAGTTGGTGGGCGTAGTACATAACCCCCTTGCACCTCACTACCAATGAGCTCATTCGCGTGTGCTATTTCTTCCGCCAAATGTGAGGACAGGTGCTCTCTGAAACTCTCCGGTAAACAGAGCTATTACTTATTAGCTACTTATTTTCAAAGGGTAGTTTTAGAATCAGTTGTTTTTAGTCTTATGACGAGTCAAGACGTGTTATTTTATTGTCTGCTTGTCGAGAAACGTCTCCGTCTGTGTTCAATACAAACATATTTTTTTTACTTGACCCAATCGCAATGTACGTATTTGTTCCTTCAGAAGACCATTTGCGAAACTGCAGACTCTTCCAGTTTCACTCCAAGAAAAACGCAACTATCGCTACAAGAAATATTTGCCGACATTTATGGAGACGTATTAGAGGTCAGCAAATGTCACCGCTGGTACAGAAAATTTAAATCCGAAAATTTTGACTTAAAAGTGGACGACCCTGTACAGTAAATAAAGCCGCCATAAAATCTGAAATTGAAAAAAAACAACTTTAACCATCAAAGAACTATCAAATATAACCGGTAGAAAGTTTCACATCAATCAAAAGTGTCTGAAAAAAATGGGTAAGATTCGAAAAGAAGGAATTTTGGGAGAAAAACTTCCTCCTCCACGATAATGCGTGTCCCCATGTCACAGAATTGTCCCTGAAAAAATGGATGACGTGGGTTTAACGGCTTTACTGCATCCTGCATACTCGCAAGACTTAGCCACTTCCGTCTACCATTTGTTTCATTCTATGGAACATTTTTTTAAAAATAAATCAATAAGGGTTTGAAAAAATGAATTTGAATTTTATTGAAAAAACGATAGGACTAATATTCGATGTTACATATCGCCATTTCGTTGATCTTTAATATGAGATACTTTAATTCTTTTATTTTCTTTACTGTTATATATATATATTTTTTGTTACTTTTATTTTTTTATGCGTGATTGGCGACCTGTGTTATTCTGTAATGCCAATCACGCATTGTTTTTATGATAAATAAATATCGTTGTTATCATCGACTACGATTACAATTGCACTTGTGCTACAATTCTATTAATAAATGATATATTCAACAAAATGAACGGATTGAATAACGCAAACTGCAGAAATTTAGCAATAATATGTGTTAAATTTGCTGCAATTTAATAGAAAATTATTTAATAATGGCAATTTGCTGCATAATAAATTTTCATGACTTTTTATTATTATGTCGTTCCACTTCCTCATATTAAATTAAATTAGATCAAGATTTTCGTAAAAATATTTATTTATGCTAATGATCGCGTGAAAGATTTTTTTTTTGTTTTTGTTAATTGATGCTCATTTTTCGTAAATTTTCCAAAAAAGTAATGTTAAAATTGCATCCAATTTCGATTTCACATCCGTCTGATTTCGAGGTTGTTGACTTAAGATGCACCGACATGGAAACCGGTGCAACGCGGAACAACGTAATTAAGATCAAGTGCAATGTCATCGGGCATTGCAAGCACGTGTGCATGCGCACGAGCATGCTGACGGAGAAAGCCCTGCGTATATATGGCGATATCATTTTGAAATTCTATAAGTGATCTCGACGGGTGTAATTGCATTTTGCAGTGATGCACTGAAACCCGCCAAAGGTCAAACAATTCTCAGCGACGGTTATTATCACGTCAACTCTCTAGTATAAGTAAAAATAACGAGATAAACCTTTCAAAATGAGTAAAAATTAATAACATGTACCGAATGATGCTTTATCAACAGTGGAAAATTTAATTTTATATTAATAATTTCATATCTAAATAATTCAAAATTTAACAGAAACGCTAAAAATACCCTTAGACGATATATCACCTTTTTTGTAGACAAGTTTTTGATTTTTTTATTGTCTTTAATGTCTGATATTGCAAAAAAAATAAATGAAAACAACAATATTTAATTATGTTTGACCCGCTCGCATCCGGTACAATGTGCCGAGTGCGAGTTAAACGTGCCATTGACACGTTCTGAGAGTACTCAGTCTGCGGAGAGACATCTCTGATAGCGTTACACATCATATTGATGATTGAAGTTAAAAAATCCAAAATATCGACCAGATTATAAAGCATATCCTAAATAACTATTTTTATTCTTAGAATAATCCTTTTATTTTAAATGTCAAATGCTTGGATTATCTGAGATGGCCTCTTTGGATGATGTGAAAATTACTATAAAGAATAAATTCCCGAAACTTATGGGTTCTAGATGTTCCCATGAATTAATCGGACACATTCTCACTCAAATGACTACAAAGCTTGAAGCACATGCCGCTAACGTGTGCGGTGAATAGTCAGTTGTCACGCTGGCGTGACAATAGCGGGTAAAGGGTTAATAATGTCAACAATAAAATATGAAATTAAGTAATTCTACAGGTTTTGTTAAATCGTAGAAATAAATAAGTGTCGAATGTTAATTGAAGATTTTTATAAATTCGAATAAGTGTATTAATCAGTTTTTTAAATGTCTATTCGGTTCTCTAGTCTTTGTTTTTTTAGTTTTCAGTTCAGTTCCGAGTGATGTTTTTTTTAATTTTTAAACTGTTATTTCGTTCTGTTATATAAACTATAGTTTTTGATTCACTTCTAATTCTAAGCCTTGATTAAAGCATTTCAAAAATAATCACTCGAAACTAAAAATCTTTATTTTTTAATTGAACCGGAACGAAACCCAGAAAAAAAGGCGATTTGAAGCTCTGAAAAACTATTTTCTTTCACAATTACTAAAAAGTATTTATACTTACAATTCATTATTATGTTAATAATATGTGCAAGCATAGTTTTATTATAAAACTAAAATCTTTTTACCCTTTCTATTCTGGAAAATTATTTATCGCTATTCTTTGTGGTAGCCAAGAATTTAGTATAGAAAAAAAATATTAGAATTCACTGAGTTCTAAGGTTGCGTCTCACTAATTTATAATCTTTCACATAGTTAAAAACTCATTAGTCTCGATTTGACTACAATTTAGAAGATCAAATACATGAAAAAAAGGATCGAGATAATAAAAAATTACGTTAATCAAATTAATGGGTGTCAAAAAAGGTTTAAATATTTTCATAATAATTACCAATAAGTAATACAATTATTATTTTTTTTTGATATTATACTTCTTCTTCAGTTCTTTTATTATGCTATTATTAATCAATTTGAAATCATTTTTAATAAAATGCGTAAATCGAGATAAATTCTTAAGCATATCCAACTGAAATCCATTGAAAACAATCTTAATTTATTATAATTGATTGCTGAACAACTATATATCGTTGCTTTTTATGCAAAACTTCATCAACGATTTACATTAAAACGACTTTTAAACATAAACGATTCTCCATTATATTTACATGTTTCGATAAGTTCAACAGCTTATTTTTTAAACGATATTTTTTGCATCTTACGGAACAGAAAACCGGCCCTATTCATTATCGAGGATTTTTTTAATAATTCGGCATATTTCTTGGAGGTCATACATTCAAATACTGACCACGCCCTGTTTGCGATCAGCAATAATAATCGTAATTTAATTATCCGCATAAAATTTAACATTGTCATTGGTTCTCCATCGCTGCTCTAAATTAAATTGCGTGTACAGCATTTTTTGCATAGCAAACAGAAGGTTAAATCGCTGTTTTTTCAACCAACAATTTTATTAGTAAAACATTGATATATTATAACTCAGACACGATTATTGCAATGTCACTGTTGCAAATGGAACGTTACAATTTTTTTCGCGCGGTCAGCGATAGCGAATCTTTTTTCACAGCGCAAACATCCACACATATATATATTAATCATCGAATATAATGGATATCAAACATCCATCAATCATAATTACATTATTGACATAGGAGAATGGCTCATCTTAAGACATTCGCAATGTATAATCGAATAAAGACTAATGATGTTTGAGATCCGATTCTTACTTAATTATACTTTCTAGAATACTAAACTGGAATAATAACTAATATGTATTTTTTTTTCTGTTGCAGGTTCGTATCGATGGAGATTGGCCTATAATCTATTCGGATAAAATATGTGAGATAATTTAAATTTATATCATTTCCGTCATAAACATTTTTTTTAAACTAGATGACCTTTGATGAATTTTGTTTGAAAAAATAAATATATTGAAACAATCGTGTTCGAGACCTTAAACACGTTTCGTTGCTCATTTATTAGCAATTCAGCTGAATCATATCGCAATTTATATAATCTCCGGTATTACAGGTATTCGATAATCAGCGAATATTATGCGATTTCTAGATCATTGAATCATTTAATTATATGCAACGTGCTAGGATTATTAAAATGATTTAATACCGGATTTGCAATAGGATATTCTATGATTGAGAATCTGTGACAATATGCCAATGTCATATAATAATCGAATGCATTTCTCGTCGTATCTGTGTTACATGATGATCTAAATCTCAATATCAAGGCTTTTTCCACAATTATTGTTGTTGCAATGAAGCCATATATTTTTTGCACCGAACAAACATCAGATCGGCAATAGAAGTCATCTGACAAAAGACCATGTGAGAACCAACATCGTCGCAGACGAGGTCGTCGATGTGAATAAGGGCTAGATCAGAATAATAAAAAAATAAAAAAAAAACACAATTTCACAATTCTGATGTAGAAATTGATGTGATTGTTCTGAACACACTGTCGGGACATAATCTTGATGGACGTGGAAACTACAGGGCGACAGAAAAGTGCATATTTTTTATTTTTGTTTTTTTTTAGATTAGATCGCATTCGCAACGGTTTTTGCAACCAATTAACTGTCGTTTCAATTAAACCGAAATGGTGATTGGCCATTGTATAATTTTGCTCTGTCTGATTGTGTAAGGTGAAACCGAACGTGTTAGCGTGATTCAAGTGATCGAGACCGAAATGTATTTGAAAAAAAATTAATATAAAAACCATAGGAAATTAAGAGTTTTGCGTTCCGCACGGATTGGTATGATCGAGTGCGTAACGAGACCAAAAGTAATAAAATTCATACGGCCAACATGCGATATTCTTCGAAAGAAATCGAAAATTATAAAAATTATTGTAATCATATTCTAGAAAAAAATTAAAATATACAGATATTTAATGATAATACTGTTTTTTTTTTAATCACTGTATGGAAAAAGATGATAGGAAATAAAAATTATATATACGCTCCCTATTATTCGGATTAAATTTGAGCTGGAGCCCCACGGATAATCTAAACATATACTTGGATTTTTAAAGCAGATATTTTTTCACAAAATTAATATTTATTAGGTAAATATGTGATATGAGGCGCTCATTAGAATCTAATAAAAATCATTCTAGATATAGTCAGGGGCAGTTCGTTATTATACACTGCGGATCTGCAGCACCCCCAAGTAAATTCGTAAATATATATATGTCTATTGATTATATATATACATGAAAATATAAATTAAATTTATATTTAGTGTTACACCGCTCGGTGTTTTGCTCAAGCAAGAGCGCTGTCTGCTCGCCACGCGCTACCAACGTCGTGTATTGATTGGATGCGGGGCCGCAGCGGGGTGAGGGGGGTCTCGTCTCTAAGCGCTGTGTTGCGCTGCGACTCGAAGCAGTCCCGGCCGTCCATACTGTGTCACTTTTAAAATAAACTTTTTTTATTTTTAATCTTAAGCAACACCCCCGAATATTTTACCCACTAGGCGCCAGCCACTATTGCAAGAGTATCACTGATTTTACTTTGTATCAAGATTGAGTCAGTCCTTGTTGTCACATCCTGAATCATGTAATCATCTTCATTACAAAGGATTTAAAAAAAGCCAGCACTTCAGGGGGTTGAATTAAAGAAGTAACATTAGGTGGAACAGATTATTATCTAACAAACAGAACTGCTTTCTATGGCAATTCTATTTTTTTATTCTACTTTTCAATAAATGTCTCACATCTTAATCCCATTTTGCTTTGAACCAATCTTTAAAGGTCTTTATATTCTTCTCTACCCCATGTCTGGTTAATATTCAACTCGAAAATTAATCATTTCTGTCCCATTAAATGCTATAAATTTTATTTTAGCTACTCTAAATGCTGCAAGTTTAATTTTACAGAGTTCCTGATGCGTTTGCGAACAGTTTAAGTACCAACTCCACATTCTTCTGAAAGCTTTGACGTATATCCTCAAATAGTTATTACTTTACCATTATTTTTTATTTAAAAAACAATATTCAGTTCTAAAATGACTACGATTTATCGTTGTTTGTAACGTTTATATGCTCTATATAATGATAATATTTCCATTGTTAGATTCCGAATGGTTATCTCAGAGCTTGTGAAAAACGCTCATAACTGCAGATTTTCAGTGAAGATTTTATCTAATAATATAAATCTTTAAATTTAATTTATACGCTGATATTTTTTTATTATAAAATAACACTAAAAGCGTATAAAAAAATGTTTCTCTTATAAACCTTGCTCATAAATGCTTTTTATTTATTTATATTATTGAAGTTTAATTTAAAATTTAAAATACACTGAAATTTTGGGTAAATAATTAAAATATGAAACTACCGATAATAATTAATCTGTTGTCTAACGGTTTTTTACCAGTAGAAGCAATATGCCCTGGAAAGGAAAACCCTAAAATGGTTTGAGTTTCGTTACTTTTGTTTTATCTTTCACCTTACTCTGGGATCTCTGGAAAGGTCTTTCATTTTACGCCACAGGATTATTGCTAGCTGTAACTCATCACGCCGAAATCTCTAGAGGAGATGAAGGCGAATACCCTGACAAACCCTCTCGTACTTGCCTTGGCACATTAGGGAGGGTAAGCTCCAATACCAGCAATGGTAAAAGATACACGTCTCGGCATCGATTGCCATTCGAGAGTCTGGTAAAACCCAAACGCTCAGCAAATAAGTGTATCATGACTAGAAAATGATGATGATTACGATAATATCAAACAACGATATATTGTTGATGGGTTTACCCATTTTAAAATATTTTAATTCCAATAGTTTAAGTTATTATTAATTTATAAGTCATCGACTGTTTTCATCACTCTTATTATTGTCATAGTAATAATTTTGATTTTATTCATAGTACAATATACATATTATTTTTTTATTTATGAGGGTTTTTAAACTTTTAAATGGTTTTTTGATTTCGTTTGTGATTTTTGTATTAAATTTAAGCAAACCAAACCTCAAACCATTATATCAACTGATTTAAGCTATGTGAACTAATCTAGAAAAGGCTAAAACAATTTTATTTTTATTCTTGACAACATAATCCCACATTTATTATTTTCTGTTGACACAAAATACATTTTTCACTAAAAACCTAAGAAAATCTTGATACTTTCTTAACTAAAATAATGCATCCCTAGAAAAATATGTACGTATCTATATGTGGGTGTGTATATCCGGTGAATAACGGATATCTCACCAAGGAAACTGGGCCACAGAAGGAAAACCCTAAAGTTTTGACCGATAAATGGTTTAGTCTCTTCTTCTATCTTTCTAGAGGACCCTCTCTTTGAGAAGATCTTTCCCACGATCAAATGATTGATATAGCGTGACAAGGTTAATAATAACTTACGACTTATTATAAGCAGATAATGCCTAGAGATGAGAACGAATATCAAGGAAAACCCTCTCCTACTCTTGCCTGACACAGTCGAGAGGGAAAAATCCGATACCAACAGAGATAGATGATACACCTCAAATGCCAGCAATCGAAAATTTTTTACAAAAAACCGCATACCGACGGTTTGGGTACAAAATTGTATCCCTCACGTTACGTGTGAGACTCAGGTTTCTGTGGCCTCGACAACCATTCGAGAGTCTGGTAAAGCCCATACGCCCAGTGAGTGAGTGTCTCATGGCTGGCAAATGATGATGGTTTTTATACTATAGAACATGTCGTTGTTCGATTTTTTTTTATTTAAGATATTTGCATTGAATATATTATTAAATATCATCCGTTAATCAGATAAATGTTGTTTATTATGTTGTGATTCGCGATTCGGTATACCCACGGCCCACAGTCGCAGCCAACTCCCGCAGCTTTTCTGTCGCACCTCGACGCGTTTGATTTATCAGCGCAGTTACCCACGCTATTTAGCGACTTTCGCAACGACCCACAATGCCTTTTATTGACAGTGTCAAAAGTTTGCCGAAAATTCGGCGACCACGCCCCTCGCCATTCGAAATTATGCACCGAGCTGTACCTGCGCACTATGGCGGCTAACCTGGTTTCCATCGCGCAGATTGAGATGTCTACGTTCCCACGGCTCTAGACAATGAGGGCGTTAATTCTCTAATTGCAGATTAACATTATTATTAACGAGTGTACGAAATTGTTTATTACAATACGGAATCCTTGGAATATCAAGAATCACAGCCACACGTACATAAGCGTCGATGGCGCGAGATAACGTATAGCTCGTGCTAGAGAAATGCGGGATCGGCATTCAATCAAGCATTATGTAATAATATTGAATGAAAATATTTTCATAATTAAATAATTGATCAATCACATCGGATTACTCCTTGTGCAAATAATTTTTTGCTCGATATTTGCAGGTGGCTAAATAATCTTTGTATAAATATTTATCGGTGCAACGTTGAGAAATAATTAATACTTAGTCGTGTAATTAACTACGGTTTTTTTTTTGTAATAAATATCGCCACGGGCACGGCGTATAATTAATTTATTGTATTCATTCACAGAACGGTATTGCTAAAGATGATTATATATTTATATTAATTAATCCACGTGGAAATTCCGCCGTGAATTTTCTATCACAACAATACTGTTCCAATTATCGCATAATGGTCATACACTTGCCACACCACATATTGTGCCGGGCATGGCAGAGTATGGCCTTAAGCTAGATTAAAATTTATGACGAAATCAATTACTTTCTCGTCATTAGTAATGCACCTTATATCGATTTGTCGTTTTTTTCACGTCTCAATTACGAGTTACGACTTTATTTCTGTGCGACATTGCCCCGATTGCGTTATCGATACAGCAGCTAGCCCGCGGGGCTCGGTGTCATAATGGCGTAACAGCCCGCCCCGAATGGAAATCGACGCGTTCAAACGCGGAAACAATGCAGAACCTTAACGCTTTTCCGACGCCATTTTTTTTTTCTAATACTGATTCAGCCCAGTCATAATTAATTAATGTGTCGCGATCGAAATCGACGATCATGTCCGCCGTAAAAATGTTTTATTATTTTAAAATCGGCGAATAATGCGACTTTTACTTTTTTCACGATTTAATTTCGTATTATTATAACGAATTAATGAATTCGCTAGTACATATATATATATATATATATATATATATATATATATATATATATATATATATATATATATATATATTGATGGTTGGCGAAAAACCAATCTGTTGCCGTAGAGGCACGTGAACGATTTCTATAATTACAACTAATTGTTTCCAGCTGTTGATCATAAATCAAAGAGATACGCCAGTTTTTCCGTTAATTATTGCGGCTTTTCATTGTTAATGCTTAGAAATGATGCGTTAATACGATAGCCATCGGCCAAATGGTCGTGATTGGTCGTATTATGCGGATTTTTTCGTAAATTTACTCTGTAATTAAAACGTCTGCTTGTTCGACAGCTGAAATTGTGCACTTGATGCTGAGGTCATTCCAAATTAGATATACAGGTGATTAACATATCGATATTATTTTATGTTAAATATATCGCCATGTCTATTAAGCAGATTTATGTACATATTTAAACCTGATTTTGTTCTGATTTACGACTTGTATTTGTAGGACAAGATCTATGCAATACATGCCTTGGAGAAAATTAATATTTCTACACTTTGATTCAATATATCTGTACCTGTATAACTACATCAATCATTAAAATTTTATATTTAATATAAATAAATTGATTCAAATGAAAATTACCTATTGCTACATATTTAAACAACGATTTATCGTTGTTGCAGATAGCAGCATTTTTTTCTAAAACGATCATCATAATATTTTCAATGAATTTAAATCTGCGACTACGTAATTGTGATTAAATATTTCTATACAATTAACAATTTTTACGTTTGCAATTTATTATTATCGATTTTTATATGCAATTATGTTTTCATCACATCGTAAAATTTTCATGAAATATTTTGTATTATAAGAAAACTAACTAAAGCTAATTTTTATGTCGAAAACTCATATAGTGAAAACGCAAACAGTAATTTAAAAAAAATAGTAATTGTACCTTAAGAATATTATTGTTTTGCGGTAATTTTTATTAACATATCATTCTTATATTTAATCAATTTTAGTTTATGATTAATTATTAAACAATAAAAACCGTATTCACATAACATTTTCCAATATTAATGGTCTTTAAAAATTCCTAAATTTTATTTTAATAATACTTAAATACAAACATTTTTATAACAGCGTTTGCCTTCTAGTACCGTCTTTTTCCGAATATAAGACACTGTCTTACTTTTTCTTTTGGTTCAAGATACATGCTTGGGCTTATTATCGGGGGAGGGCTTATTTTTTCAAGTAGCATAAGTAGATTTATATATTTTCATTCAATATTTATTTGTACGAACATACATAGGAATTTATGCATATAATATGTACATTTTAGGTACTAAAGGTACTTTTTGGTACTAATATAAAGGTATTTAAATTTATTCGAATACAGTCAAGTCATCTTCTTCTGGAACATCGTCATAAATTATCAAATCCTGAATTCCGTTCTGATTTTCCCCTAAATCTATTTGTTGTTGAATCAATGGTCCGAAGGTCTCATGTCCTGCAATATAGCTATCCTTAAATAAATATTTCTTGTCATTGGAAACACAACTGTCAGTTATATTATCCCATAAATTCTTCATCCAATTCACAATTTCTTGTAGGCTTTAAAAAATTTCCGCGTACATTTTTCACATTATTTTAACTAGGGCTTATTTTCGAGAGATGACTTATTTTCGGAAGATAACGGTAGTACCGATGGGGTATATTGGTTACCCCAAGTATTTTTGATTTTCACGAATGACCCTTTTAACATAGATCCTACATATCACAAACGTTTTGTATTTGTCTAAAGAATAAATATTATGAATAATCAATTATAAAAGAATAATCGCCTTTTAAAAAAATGGCCAGAAATTAATGAATAATAAATATTACTTTTACAAATAAATTAAACAGACACTATCGTGTACCGTAAATAAACTTTTGTCACGCCGGCGTGACAATAGCGGTTAAGGAAATGTTAAACGTGAATTGGAACATGGTTTTTTCCATTCCTTAATTTTTTTTTGGGTAGAACACCATCTTTTACAGTCACTGAAATAAGCTTAATTGGTTCTAAAATCCTAAAATAAGCTAATTAAATAAAATTTAAATGGACTTTTAACAATTCTTCTGTATTCTCTTTAAAACTTGGAATTTTCCACATATGTAATCCATTTTCTATAAATATTATTATCTGATTCCACGAATGTTGTACTTCAATAATTTTAAATATAAATTAAAGATTGAGTAGACGCTATGTTAATATAATATTATTAAAGTTTTTTTTATAAGAAAAATCATAGAGTAGGTGTCTTTAATATCTGAGTAAAAATTAGGTATATATATACTCTGATGAATATTATAGACTTATTTTCTCGTATATATTGATATTTAAATAAATAGATTATGAAATAATATGTATAATTACAAATTTTAAATTTATTTATAATTACAATGATTTTTATTTAGAAAATACAAAAAATGGTTTCATAAATATTAAATAATGTACTCCAAAATACAAATTTGGCATGTACATAAATTACATATTATTCGAATGTTTATAGTGTCCCGTAAAAAATCAATAACCACCGCAAATTGGCCAATAAATTACACTTTCTTTTGGCGAACAGACCTTGGTATACCGATCGCAGAATTTAAGTAAAAAAAACTCGTACACATTATCCAATATTTTCTCAAAGGCTCATGATTAATAGTAATGGTCTTTGATTTTTTTTTCAAGATTTTATTTGGAATGCGGTAGATCGTATCAATAGCAGACAAAGAGTTAAAAAAAAAATATTTATTTGATTTGTGTATGTCCATGGTAATAAATGTGGCCTGTCAAACATTGGTAACGTCAAAAAAAACAAACATGTAATTTGTGAAGGGGAAAAAAATATTACAAACGAAAGTGATTTCCGTAAACGGTTATTAGCGGAACTAGTTCTCATCGGATATAATTAGCGATCGACTTTAACATTTTTTACCAGTGTTTACAATGCGAAAAACAAATAACATGTTTGTATTAATAATTATACGTTACAATGGCGATACTATGAATATTTTATATCTTGAATAGTAATTTGTATAATGATTATATAGACAAATTGAATGAGTCCGCGCGAGAGAATTATCCGAGAATAATATAGAATATTACTCCAAACTAATTAAATCCAATTGATATATCTGTTACCTTCGATAAAAAAGAGTATATTACTTTCTATCACATCATACCACACCCTTTAAAATTCAACTTTCAAAATCGATAATAGAAATTGGATTATAGAACAGACCTCCAGTCATCTGTGTCCAAAAAAAATCAACTATCACCATAATGATAACTCCAAAAAAATGTTCTTGAGACATAATCCGTTCACTTCGACAATAAATTACGATCATACATCATTCCTATGACAATGAGCCACTTCTATGGGTGTCGATGTTCCGAAATGTCGGAAATTGAATTTCCTGAAATCAATCACGTATTGGCAATTCGGCAAAGCATCTTCGGAAATCATCAAAATTCGATTTTGGTGAGCTCGTGATGCTGAACGACCTTCAAATAAAAATTCGACACAATTTTTGATGTCGTTATTAAATTGGTCAGATGTGACGGAATAACGGATACACGTTACATATGTTTAAATGAGCATATAACGAGTTTTATATGTAATTTGTAAAATCAGTATGTCATATCATCGCAGATGCAATTCATGAAAAATCGCATTAAATGAGGTTGGATTACAGCATGTAAACGTGCACGCAAATTAAAGAATGAGAAATATTATGCATTGACGTGAAAATAATTGTTTTATACTATAATACGATTATTAAATATAAAAAAAATTATTATTCTTTAAAAAAAAAATGTTTTATTTAAAATAAGTACAAGATTAATAAATTATTGAATAGATACTTATTTGTTTAATGTATTATTATTAGATTAAAAAAAATATGCCGCATAAATTCGTGTTAAACATAAAAAATAGCTAATGCAGAACAGAGTAAGGATTCAAAGGTTATAAAAATAAACTAAATAAATAATTATTCAAGTATCAAACATGTAGTTATTTTTATCAGATAAAATTATATAAAATATCCTTACATTACGAGCTATTTTTCAGCTGTATTTTGAATTCTATTCTCTGCTTTTTTTTATTTTTATGTCGAATTTTTCGATATTTTCTATACAGGTAAATGTGGAAAATCTCAGATTATCCTCTTATTATTTTTTAATTAATTTGTTTAACTATATGTTAAATTGTAATTAAGGATGAGAGATTTTTTTAATCTCTTCCTCGTATTATTCTTTTCCACTCCTTGAGCAAGACGTATTGCCCCAAAATTATTTTTAGCAAACAGCTTTAAAGTATTTATGTATTTTTTTAATCGGTTATCAGATCGAACTCTATAAATCTTATTCATTTTTTCAACGAATATCATTTAAATAAATTTGTTATTACTCATAGATTCGACTAAAAGTGGACAGAGCAGAAGAGGTTAAGGAAAAATCTTTAGAATCTCGATATCATAATAATATAGATGAGACACATATTGAGAAAAAATATTTATAATGCAATTGTAATCGACTTGAAATCAAATAATTTTTTTTTTCAAATCGTTAATGAAAAATAAGCAATTTACTAAATTATAGAAATTCTAAAATCAATGAAAAAAATATGAATTAAATTATTTATTAACGATTCAAGAAAAGATCTGCACTTTACAGTTAAAATTTACTAAATTTTCATTATCAATTTGTCATTTTAATAAATTTGTTAAAAAAATATTATGAGAGGAACTCATAGATTCGACTAAAAGTGGACAGAGTAGAAGAGGTTAAGGAAAAATCTTTAGAATCTCGTTATCTTAATAATATAGATGAGACACATATTGAGAAAAAATATTTATAATGCAATTGTAATAGACTTGATATCAAATAAATATTTTTTTTAAATCGTTTAATGAAAAATAAGCAATTTAATAAATTATAGAAATGCTAAACTCATTGAAAAAAAGATGAATTAAATTATTTATTTACGATTCAAGAAAAAATCTGCAATTTACAGATAAAGTTTACTACATTTTCTTTATTAATTTGACATCTTGAAGATTTTTTCGATTGTTATAGTATTTCAATCATTGATTTTTTATTAAAATCGTTAATAATGTTATATCTCACTCAAATTATTCATAAAATAAATAAAAAATATTAATTTATTAGATATTCGCGAGGATTTAAATGCATTTTGTGACTCCTGCTTGTTTTATTACCCATTTTCTCAGGTTTTTAAATTTTATTATGTATCATTTCAGGTAAAATATTATATCCTACTCCACCTTATTTTTTCCTTTGATTAAAGTAAATAAATAAAATATATACACATCGAAATATTTACATTTTTACACGGTTACTCAAATCTAAATGTTTTTCACAAAATAAATGTAATATTTAAGTTAAAAATTAATACAACTGTTTACGATTAAAAAAGCTACATATTCAACTGTTACATATCATCAATTAAAATTAGAATCATATAATATTTTTTTATTATATCAGGATATTTAAATTACTCTTATTGGAAAGTATAAACGGTATATTTTTAAATTTAAATGATTGTATCAAAATAATATCTGACTACGCCCCTATTACTGCGTAACAAATAGATAATGGACCAAAATTTATATACAATCATCTAAACTTAAAATTACCATACGTTTTCTTTATTAATATTAATCTGTAATTTTTTTTGACCCGCACAATTTAGATTTACATAAGTAAAAGTGGTCACTCGTCGCAGGGTTGACAAATATTATTTTATGGAAAAAAATGATTACAAAACCATCCAGTGTATCATTACCGATTTTTTTTATGGACTCTTGAAATTATTATGGTCATCCATCTAGCAAACTGTATCGATGCGCAACGGCCAATAATCACGTATGCAATATCGGTGAAAGTTATTTGAACAAGTGTTTGATACCGTGTTATTATAATGATTTTATTGTATGTAAAAATGCATCGATCATACTTCGATTGCCACGCTAGAAAAAAACTGTGATGGATGACGTTATTATTGGATTTTGACGTGTAAATCCGATTGCAAAATTTTTTTTCGCATTTTTTTCGGTTTATTAAATAACGATAATTATATGTAAAAAAAAAATATGAATACAATAATGACACGTCTGGGATGCTGTGGTCCGTAATAAATTGTGTCGATAATTGTGTTGTCCCGTATGGCATTGTGGATATCATACTATAATGAAAACTGTTGTATAATTATTTTTTTTAAATATAATTCGCGCCTTATATGCCGTAAGCGCAATACTATATTAATTATGTTGCAAATAAATTCAAATTGAACAACTTTCTCGCGCATTTTAATGAGTCAATCGCGATTTATTATGGCGCGGGGTGTAATTTTCAAGTTTACGGTCGATAAAACAATAGCGAGATAGTTTTTAGCCGCCGAAAGTTTTATGCAAGCTTTTTACGACCGCGATCGCATATCCGCAGTTGTACCAGGAAATTAGAGATTAACATTTTTTTTTCGTTTAAGACAAACCGACGGTCGACGTTTCATACTGCCCACTTAATCTTTGTACATTTTAATGCGTATAATCTGAGAATGCAACCTGGTATCAGCGACAACGCACTGCAATTAAAATTCTTTTCTAATTTTTTAACCCAGTTTTTAAGGCCGCCATTAAATATTTACGTAACACGAAGGTCGTAATTATTTTCGCATTGATGCCAGTATCAATGAACGCTGAATCTGCTCTGTTTTCAGTCGAACTGTATGATAATTCAAAACTAATAAATCTAATTATTCATATTTACTATAGAATATATTAAACGTTCGTTGCTTTTATGTAAACAGAATTATTTAAATTTTAATGAAAATATGTATAATATAATTTTATGTGTCGTGTTATGGATCATAACTTATTCATATGCAGTTGTATTCATTTGTAGTTTTGAATAATTCATCTTTTAAATAGAGATTTATATTGGAGTAATTATGTTTTTCTAGTAAAAGTTATACTAAATTACTGTTTAATGCAAATGCATGAAAAACTAATCATAACTCGAGAAATAGTTGGGCATATTTAATTACTTTATAGAAATCAATCTTTTATCTCAGAAAATATTCATATCAAGTGTAAATATATTATTTTTTATTTATATATTTATTAACTCACTTATTACTATTAAAAAATAATGACAAATTTATAGACTACAAATATTTGTAATACCTGTAATACATTTAAATTAAATATTAATACATATAAAGTATAATAATTAATATCTAGTAACTCTCATATGGCTCTCCCTGATATAGAGCGGTTTTCTATACTATGTTCACCAGTCCCTTCTAGCTCTTAAAGCTCCCTTCTAGCTCTTAAAGCTCCCTTCTAGATCGACGTTTTCTACAAAGCGCTAAATTTTTAGTCAAATTAAAAATAAAAAACATAAAAAGGTCTAATCCCCTTTCGTTAAATGGAAAAATGGCGGTAAATCCGGCTTCTGTTGCCGCGATGTTTTGGCCCGCTTGCATTCGGTACGAAGTGCCGAGTCCGATTGAAATGTGTTGCGGAAGCTCAGTCTATTCCTAGACATTGCCGAGAGTATTGTCATTTACGCGTCATATTGATTAGTTAAAAATACAAAATAATGACTAAATTATCATGTAAAAATAAGTATTATTATTCTTTATCTTAGAAAGTCAAGATATAGATGATAAATTGATCAATATCTTGTCTTGATATGCTTAAGAACTATTTTCTATTATAAATTGGGCGGTTGTTTTCGAGCGGTCGTAACGGATCGGTTAAAGAAACCTAACCCCAAATTTTGTATTAGTGTCCAGTCTGCTCTAGAGCGGGTCTCTATAGCGTTGTCTCTTCCTAAGCGCTATAGGAGGGTTGGCTGTATAATTATATCCTGTACGCAAAAACATTTCCAAACCAAAAAATATATCTAAACTACTTGAATTTACACATTTCCATACAAATGTATGTCGCTAACACAAACCAGTGTGTCTGTAACATGTGCAATGAATAAGCAGGCGACACACCGGGGTGTCGCTGTTAAATGTTTAGATTTAAATTCAAATACATTGAATTAATTTTAGAAATATTTAAATTTTGATATAAAAAAATGATTTTTAAATGCATTCTATTAAATATAATTATTATAAAATAAATAAAGCATGCCATGGCCATGCATGGAACGTAAAGGGTTAATATTTAATAATTATAATATGTAATATTGTTAATTGAAAATTAATAAATTCAAAATTTTCATTAATGACGGATGACGCATATGTGAGTCTTTCCATTTTATTTACATGAATACGGCTGACTCACTTACGCGTCTTTTGATAAACTTAGTGTCTTAGTGTTAAGTTATTTTAATACTAGTTCCGGAATACAGTTTCTTAGTACCACGACATGCACAGTGTTTAAGTTTGGACTGTTCACGTAACATTTTTCTTACTGAAATATGATTTTGTCATTTTCTTTAGTGCACTAATCAATTAGAGTAACACCGACAGACGTCGTTGCATAAACATCCTACACGATCGCCTGCTCGACGCTTTCGGAAGTTTCTTTAGCTCAGATTTGCGACACGCTTTGACAAAAAAACGACTTGTTTCTAAAACGAGACCAGTCTATCAATTACCGATTTAGATTACCGACGAGTGTTACGCATTTGCGACGGTCACGCATATCCATTACGCGTCAAGATTCGGCGGTGAGAAATTAAATAACATAATAATCGACATTAGTCCGTTGACAATGGAAAAGGAAACGCAGATGAAAGTGCGTCCGGCGCTTCGCTAATCCCAGTCATCGGCACAATGATAACCGATGGACCAGAGCCAAGATCGCGATTATTCATGCTTTCCAAAACGAATCGGGTCGAACGCTTTCAAAATCAGTCAATTTTTCAAGGTCATCGTCATTATCGTCATCGCCGCTGACATCCCCGACAATTACTTCCTCCGTGCTTTTGCAGATGTGCCATCCGACAGTTTTCACTATCGGTCAGACGTCGGACATGACCGATGCAAAAAAAAGCTAAGAACCGATACTCTTTTTACACGGAGCGCATTTTGCATTTTGTGTTACTTCGAAACCGTGTAAAAATAACAGCGTTCGCTAAATGAATTAGCACGTCACTCATTGTTAGCTGTCACCTACATTTTTGTTTAAATTTTTCTCATGATCTAGATGTGTAGATATGAAAAAACATACAACAATGACTATTTTTTTAATATATAATTAATGTTAAGAACAATCCAATCTGACACTGAATGTGAAATTTTTCAGACGGCGATGCGAAATGATTCATCTTAATTATTTTTTTACTCGTTTTTTTATATGTCTATCGACATCATAGATATTGAAAGTCAGTACAAGGTTAATTCCATGTGCATTATTAGTGGGCGTTGTTTAACAGGGTTGTCACTCGACACGAAAATTATTAGCACAATGTAATAGGGGGACCAACAAGAAATCGCGCATTTTAAGAATTGATGTTTGAGTAAAGAATGCTATTCTACGACTAGGGCTTAAACGTCAGCAACGGCACTAAATCCATTAACGAAGTTTAACGTCAAGTGTAGTAGACGCCAATTTTGGTTTCAAAAGTATAAATTTAAAGAATGCGCCGAATGCAGGACTACCCTCCAAAAAATCTATGATGGAATCAAAGAGGCCTCCATGTTTCACAAAACAGTTACATATAAAATTGATAGAATGAAAAATCTGCTCATCTCTCAAGAATTGCCGTTGACAAAATTCAGGAGTTAACCTGAAAGATTCTACAATACCCTCCATATTCACCAGACTAAGCTCCATTTGCTTATTACTTTTTTAGATTCACGAAGCATACTGTAAAAGAAAAATGTGTGCAAAATGCAGCATATTTTGATCGAAAAAAGGGGATTGAAAAACTTAAATTATATTTATAATTAATTATAAAATACGCGATTTCTTCTTGGTACCATAATGTTATCTATACATATGAACACATTCATCCGACACGCAGATTTTATTGAAGCAGATAAAAATAGCATTGGATTGAGTAAATTGTATTAACTTAGCCATGTCCGTGGAGACCTCAAGTTTTTGATTTTTCTCGAATAACTCTTTTATTATAAACCCTACATGTCACAAACTTTATGTACTCGTCTGAAAAATTCTAAAGAAAAAATATTATACATAATCATTGTCCAAAATAAATACAGTTATATTCGCTGCTGTTGCCATGCGGGCGATTTTTTCTCGCTCGCATCCGGTATGTTGTCCAGAGTGCGAGTGAAACGTGCGATTGACACGTGCGGCGAGAGCTTAGTCTGCAGTGAGACATCGGCAAGAGCGTTATCATTTACACGTAATATACGATTAGTTAAATCCATATTAAAAAAGCATATTATGAACAACTATTTTTATTCTTAGAATAATCCATTTAAAAAAATCATTATCTTGACTTGAAATGCTTGGAGTCTCCGAGAGACCCCCTTCGGATGACGCGGTTGTTTTCGACCTGCCGTTTAAATACAAAATTTAAACATTATTTGGTGCAGCCCTGACAAGCCACGCCTTTTCTATTATCCATATATACAGGTTGTCCCACAAAAATATTCACAGACTCAGTGCGGCTTTTAATTCTTCCAGTGTCGTCTAGATTTCTGGCGTAGACTTTATCTTAAAGGTATAACACCTAAGGAATAATCTAGCGTCGTTGGGTTTAGAGGCAGGACTAGGTATTCTATGAAACCTTTTCGTCTAAGCTATCGAGTTTTGACGATATATTCTTAAATCATGTGGAAAATTTGAGACACTCTGTATAATTCCCTACAGTAAACTATATATTATTTTATATTCGATATTTTCTCTATTTCATGAATAATAATTATACGTAATCATGTATTCCATAAAATAAATAATATAATAGTTTATCTGTTATTTATATAATATAGATGGATAATCAAACATCTTGACATCTAAAACAGATATTTATAATCTTTGGTTTAATTTTAGTATTATTATTTATTGATGGATAGTAATTTAGTATGGATGCCGTTGAGTTCTTGTTCTAGAATATCTATGGCATCATCTATACATTACGAAAAGTGCATAAGACATGTTATAAAAAAAATGCGAGCTTACAAAGAGCATGTCAGATGCCATCAACGTCAATAACCGCATTCCTCAATCTATCTCCGCCATTGCCAGTACCGATCGGCTTATTTAATCTTTTTTTTCTCAATTAATTATCATGTAGCGGTGATTTGTGCATGTGGAACGGAAGTGTCTTTCAATGTGTCTTGTTGACACATTGGTCTTACGCAATCCGTTGGGCAAAGTGACCATTAACCACTTTTTTCTAAGGGAATGCCATGAAATAACCGCAAGACGCCTATCCGTTCTAATTAAACAAGAAAGCGAACAACAAGGCTGAGCTCAAACGTTGCACGCAAGGGATATGCAATATTTATAAAGGACATTGTTGGCAAATTTGGAATACATAAACCACTAACGACTACCATTTCCATATATTTTCACTTTCGTTATCATTATTTCATCTGGATAATTCCATTCGAGCCCTGCGAGCTCGATATATCCGTGTCTCATTGCGCAATAATGAATAGGCAATTTATTTCCTAAAAATTCGACTTCCTCATTTTTGAAATAGTCTACTAGTTAACTTAATTGGATTATGTTCAACACCGCAGGAAGTCGCCGGTCGATTGCTCTTGTTTTTCAACACGTATATATTAATAATGTAATCTATATAATTTTACATCTGGGAATATGGTGAATGGTGTCATGACCTCAATCATTAGAAAGTGTTCGGACTCGAAGGTTGGTTACATGAACCAGCGCCATATACGCCCGTGCCAAAATAAAACAGGACAATGGATAATATCGTATATTAATTGCGCCCTTATTATTAATTATAAATATAAAAACATGGTCATATATTTTTGTGTTAAGACATGCGACGCGCGTCCATTTTAAAATTAAAACAAAGATGGCGGCGCGCTGTCACTTTGACGTGTCATCCGCGCACAGAGATCTTCATTGATCTCGCTTTTTTATCACAAGACACGGTGTAATATTGTCTGAAACGCATACCTGCCATTCGCTTTGATGTATTATACGTTATAACACAATAAAAAAACGTCCATTGTCGCGAATATTAATAAAAATATAATAAAAGTAGCCGAATAAACGGCCATTTTTTGCGCAACTCCATTGCGCAATGGCGGCAGTGCCATTTTTTTTTATCAAACGACACGATTTGTTAAATGTGCACGATTTTTTTTTATAAATTGGCCGCAAATTGTTACAAATTTTCATCGGTTCTGTAATAAATTATTTGACGCCGGCCATCATTATTTTCGTCACAATCGGCTCATGCAATCATCATATAATTTCATGGCTGTGGTTCATCTTGCTAAGAGCGATGCATCGCGCATGCGCACGTTGCGATTTTATTATAAAATTGCAAAACGGTTACGGTGTATATTACGCGATCTGATATCGTACACATCTTAAAAAAAAATAATACTAATCTTATGCATAGTTTTTAATTGTTTAACGTGTTGTTTTTTTGTTGGAAAGTGTTAAAAAATGTAATTTTACCATGACATTTTCGTTCGTGGTGCAATGTCCATCCAATCATAATTAATTTATCCCACTAATGTTTGACCTATACTGTAATTGTATCATAAAATAAATAATTAGCACAGAGAGTTCAAATTTAAACGCAATGCGCATTTCGCAATACGCACGTTTGCATTGAAATTCAGAATAAATTCATTTCCATACCCCGTCACGATACTGTACAACACGACAGTGTCCGGCATAATTTATGAAAACCACTGAAACATTAAAAGCAAGACACGAATAATGCTCTAAATCTTGCATACAAAGCTTCCGATTTTTAACCCTTTCACTACATAAATTACCGCGCACTGGCAGCAATGCGTTAATGGTAGCAAAGTTCAGAAGCAATGTACAATAATTTTGTCACGTTCGACTCGTTAAGTCGGCAATTTAGCCTTGTTGAAAATTGAATATTGCAATTGCTATGATTGCCATGGTAAATATATAACGTGTTTGTTTTTCGCTTTGCAGAAGTTCTACCTACAGACCAATCGACGTCTGCGTCATGGTGGAGATCGGAGCTGAACGGAGGTCATACTGCTGTGCCCGAATCTTCCGATTTCTTTTCTGCTACTCATGGCTTGGTCCAGACGCATCCTGGAGCTTCGTCAACGAGCGGCTACAGCGGAAGCTCTGGTGGTAGATTGAGTGCCAGCGTCAGGGCCAGTCCTCTACCACCAGCTGTGCAAAACTCCAAATCGCCCTTCAGGCATTTGGACTTTACCAGCAGCGCTACAGCCGAATTAAGAAGAAATCCTCTACTCTCAGCACCTGATGAGTGCGCAAGAGCTTGCAGGGAGAATGAACCACCGAGAATTTGCTACTACCATTTCACATTGGAATACTACACCGTACTTGGAGCGTAAGTTTAAATTCAGCCCTAAAACTGATAGCTACTTTTTTGAAGATTTCGTTCTTAGGAAGCATAAAAATGAGAAATTAAAGAACATGGAATGCTTTCTGAACTCTGACTTCAGATGGATATTAAAGTGGACGCAAGAAGACATGAGCATCTTTATTTATGATCAAATATAATAGCGGAATCGGCTGAGCCGACCCGGGGATTACAAATCGACTTATACAGAGTACCCGATATTAACTTCATCTAAGATAGAATCACATTAACAAAGTGCGCTGCTTTATGTCCCGAAAAGTTGTCACTTTCTTCCATGACTAAGAGTCTTAGACTAATCTTAGACATCTCTATATTAGTTTTGGAAGACGGTTTTACGTCTTATTTTACCTTGATAGATCAACCGGGTCGCTCAACTCAATAAATTCCAAGCTATAAGACCTTGCTCTTTTTGTAAGGAGTACTGACAAATTGATTTCCACATGTCATAAACAAAACAAAACGATTTTCCAGGGTTTCCATCAATGACCCCAATCAATCAACCCAAAATCTCCAACTACAACTTAGGTAACTTGGACGCAATGGTGAAGACTATTATTCCAATATCAGCAACTCTAACATCTCTTCATCTTTGGATAGTTTGTCCTAGTTCCACAGTTCCTAGTTACAAATCCCGAAAGCTACAATAATTTGGCTGTTTCTTTATTAAATTGCAAGACATTAGTCCATTGACAAGGATAAGATACGCAGCTAATTGATGTTGTTCTTGATATACTCATGCAGATGAAGTAAACTTCAATAAATATATGCATGTGAAGAATGACACAATAAAGCCATAAGAATTCATCACCAAATAACCAAGAACTGTTGAATGGCTTAGGTCCTATCTCATATGGAAGTCCTCGAGTAGCCTTTACCAACATAAAACTATCATCTCGTTCATCATTTTTTTGCTAAGCTCAGCATATTCTTAAAAATCATTTCATAACTCTTTTCCATTTCATTTATTTCTTCTTCATATGTCTTATCTGTATAGGCGTAGGCGATCTACTGGGTTCCCATATTGTCCTCTATTTTTTATACGATATTGCTGAGCTACGACAGCTTCTTTAAACGTTCAGACGCCACGGCGTGCAGGCACGCAAAATCGGTCTAACCACCAGCGCCACGGCAAACGCTACTATGAATTTATTTACGAATAATTATAATATTTTAAAATGAAAATGAATGCAAAGACATCTTTTGAAGGCAATGTGATTGTTAGAATGTCGATATGTTTAGCCGTTTCATTTTATGATTCATATTATCATTAAAGGGTTAAACCTTTCATTACTCTAATGGATTGTAGAAGACCATATTAAGACAATTTTACAGTATTTTAGGGTGTCCTGAAGGACGGATTCCTACTATGAGATCTTCAAATTTGTATATAAGCTAAAATAATATTCACAATTTTTTCAGCGGGCCTTATATATTTTTTCTATTTTTTCAGGGCTTGTCAAGTGTGTACCCCGAATGCCACCAACGTGGTATGGAGTCACTGTCAATGCGTGCTCGCCGACGGCGTCGAAAGAGGAATCTTGACAGCTAATCGTATGTTGCCAGGTCCCAGCATCCAAGTGTGCGAAAACGATAAGGTAGTAGTAGACATCGAAAATCACATGGAAGGCATGGAAGTTACCATTCACTGGCATGGAATATGGCAACGTGGTTCGCAATACTACGACGGTGTGCCGTTCGTCACACAGTGTCCTATTCAACAAGGAAATACTTTCAGGTAACAGATCGCGACGATGAATTTCGATCTATAGCAATTATGTTTCTTATAATACATTTTTTTTTCTAGATACCAATGGACCGGTAATGCCGGTACTCACTTCTGGCACGCTCACACCGGTCTTCAGAAATTGGACGGTCTGTTGGGCAGCGTCGTAGTAAGACAGCCACCATCCAAAGACCCCAACAGTCACTTGTACGACTTTGATCTTACGACCCACGTCATGATCATTAGCGATTGGCTCCATGAAGACGCTGCGGAAAGATATCCGGGTCGCTTGGCCGTCAACACTGGACAGGATCCCGAGAACGTGCTGATCAACGGCAAGGGTCAATTCAGGGATCCCAACACCGGATTCATGACTAATACTCCATTGGAAATATTCACAATCACACCCGGAAGGAGGTACAGGTTCAGAATGATCAACGCTTTTGCATCCGTGTGTCCAGCCCAGATCACCTTCGAAGGCCATACGGTGACAGTCATCGCGACAGATGGAGAGCCAGTGAGACCAGTGCAAGTCAACACGATCATATCGTTCTCAGGTAAGCGAGACGTGGCCTTCGTCTAATTTGGCATGTCACACGAGCCTCCAATACTCTTGAGGTCGTTTTTTAATCCGTCGCCGACCTCATCGTTCAACATTTCTAATTCTTGATTTATTTGGCTTAGCGATCTGTGTAAATGGTATAATTTATATGAAAACGGATAGTTTTACTTTCTAATTCATCGGCATTGAAAATGAATCGGTTACCTCACAATGGACACTGTGTCCCATGCGCGTCTCACTCCGCGGATGATTGATCTGGATATCTTAACGACTTTGGTGGCTTTTCACTTTCTAAATTTCAGTATGCACCGATTCATATATTTATTGAGAGAAATTACTAAAATCAAGTGCACGGATAAGAATCTTTATCATGAGACGCTTGCGGCAACTGGTCGATGATCAACGTACTCAGTTTCTCAATCCCAAGAACGGTGCTGTTAACCCGGCGACATCCATCACAAGCGCTCTTCGTAATCCCACATGCTTTGCGAAACGCTCCAATTTTTCTAATACCCAGATGTCGTGAAGAGAAATGGCCAATGGGAGTTTCAAAATTGCAACACCGCCGCCTGAAAACAAAAGGAGCAGCGTGGGCCGATCGTTCACGCGTGCAGACATTTAAATGAAAAAACGATTAACAGCACTGAAATATGTCCACGGCAAAAGTTAATGATGCCCTTGCGACCGAATCGTGCACGGCTCCGCCATTGCACCGCGATTGACAAAATCAAGAATTCTGGACAACGACAATAGTCGCTCAATGCGTTTTATTAGCAATGCAAAACGGTACCGGTGAAATGCATCGGCGATATGCGATCGGCATGCATCATTACTGCAACAGACATGGCGGGTTTGGTCTCCTGCCATTTTCTATTACCAAAAGTGGACGAGATCTCGGCCATTATTCCCAGAACGTGCTTACGGATCGATGTGCGCGAGGACTGGTTGAATGTTAATTGCTATATCGACAATGCAACAGAGATTTCTGGGTCTGGTCGTGTACAAAACGAAAGTCAAGCTCTACAAGACCCTCATTTCGTCCTTACATAGGGATCTAAATGTTGATCTTTGACAAAGCAATGAGCGACAACTGGATATCCTAAGACGAATGAACACGAGGAATGGCGTATCTCAACCAACGAAGTGCTGTACCGATTATATTAGAGGTACCCATAAGTAATGTCGATTTTACGATGCGCCATCGTTAAAATAGTCTCCTTCAGTCTGTTAGGCAGTAAGGACGTGTTATAAGTTTTATCTTTAGACAAGAAAAACGATTTCTTTATCCCTCTGACGACAATGCGAGAGACGTGTCCGTCGGAACAACATCTGCGGAGCTGTATACTTTTACAATATCATTTGAAAAAGAAAGCGACAGAGGCTACGAAGGATATTTGCGAGATTTACGGTGACATATCAGATGTCAGGAAATGCCAACGATGGTTCAAAAAATTTAAATCTGGTGATTTGTGTTTGGAAAACGAGCCTCGAAGTGGACGTCAGGCGGAATGAAGCAGTCGTGAATTCTGCAATCGCAGATGACCCGATGCTGACCATTGAAAAATTATCGGAAAAGGTCGCTACATCCTGGTCCAGTACTCAGAGGATACTAAAGTAGTTGGGAACACGCATTCACGTGCGACTTCATGTTGCGAAATTGACGTATGAAAAAATTCAGGATCATGGATGGGTCACCCTGTTGCATCCTCCATACTCGCCGGATCTCGTACAATCTGATTTTTACTTATTTCGTTCTATGGAACATTTTCTAAGAGATCAAAATTTTAATTCTTAGAAGAGGTGAATACAGCCCTTTCAGACTATTTTCAGTCAAAACCCGCAGAGTCTTACAAGAAGGGCATGGATGATTTGAAAGAAAGGGGGCAGAAGGTTATAGATACTATGGGGAATTATTTTGTATAAGAAGAGTTAAATAAAGTATAAGAATAATTGATTTGAATTTCATTGAAAAAAAACGACATTACTTATGGGTTATTACTAATACAAGGAGCTACCGGTCACAGCTGTCGTCAAAGTGGCCAGACTCCGGTAGATTGATCACGTTTCAAGGATGTGGGACAGTCAGCAGCCAAAAAGTCGTATGGTTAACAAACCTTTCAGTTCATGAAGGGAAGAAAATCCAAGGCTGAGGTGGTTGAACTGTGTACAGAGGGACACTGCATCATTGAAACTTATCTGAAGATGGAGCGCCAAACCGGATAAAACGGATAAGGATTGGATGAGGCCAGGGTTCTACAATAGGGCAGTTGCGCCTATGATGATGATGATTGTATACAAGACACAATGTTAGAGTAATAAATAATTTAAATATAAACATAAAATAACCTATTGATGCTGAGGTAGATCCTGCTACTAAGAACAACGATATATCGTTGTTCAGCAGTCAAAGGGTTAGAATATTTACTCTATAATAATTGCATTTCAACATCTAGTAAGCTAATCAACTTCTTATATGAATATTCTAGAAGAATTCATCACAAAAGATGTATTGAAATTCAAAATCGAAAGAAAATTAGTTTAAGCTGCTAAACAACGATATATCGTCGTTTTTATAATAACGATAAATACATTCACAACCAAAGGGTTAAATAAGGATCAGTTTCGTGTAAATTGGAATCATGTAAACCTAAGACAATGATAAATCGAAAGCAGATGTTAGCTATCGAATTGATAGTGAAGTGAAAGCTAGAGACTGAAATTATTAATGATATCCAAACTTCTTGAAGTCGATTTTTAAACAATATCGTGTTCGAATCTATGAATAAGAAGAAATGGAACAAAACAAAAATTAAGAACTCAATTTTTATCATTGCAGATTTGATAGATATCTAGATTATTTTCAAAATCCGATACAATGAAAATAATTAGGTCATTTTCCCAAACTTCGAACCATTTTTACTGCAACAAAAATGCCAAAAGATGTCAGTAATTCATTCAAATATAGTCAGTCCTCGACTTACGCGATTAATTGGTTTTCGCATAAGTCGAAAAAGGACAAAACTTAGAATATTTGGAAAATTTATTGGACATATTGCACATATCTACATACATATATTTATGGACGAACTATCTCAGGTATCGGTCCAGTGTTAATTGTCTTTTATCACTTTTCTTTTCTTCATAAATGAAAGTGTAGCATGCAATATCATTATTCACTGCTTTTGGAACCATCGCGTTTTTTTAATCGCGTAAGTCGAGGACTGGCTGTAATTTAAATAGATCGAATTCATATAATTTATCATTGAATTGACATATCTATCTCTTGATATGAATACGGCTTTAAGAAAATAGAGATTCAATCCAGTTATGCATGAAAACTTTCAAATCATTTAATCCATAATTAAATAAAGGCGTCTTATTCTGATTTATTATGACACTTTTAATTGGTGTATGATTGTATTAATGCATTTCACGAGAGAAACGCGTTTAATGCCATAAAATAATTTTAATTGTACCCAATATTCGAATCATTTATCATTATTGCTATTATTAACTTGATTAATAGATGTCAGTAATTTTATATTTATTTTGAATTATGAAATAAATGATTTCAGGCGAAAGATACGACTTTGTCATCGAAGCTAATCAACAAGCAGGAGCTTACTGGATCCAACTCAGAGGTCTCGGAGAATGCGGAATCAAGCGAGTCCAACAGCTCGGTATCTTGAGATACGCACGAGGACCGTACCAACCGGCGTCTCAAGCCCCAACTTACGACAGTGGTTTACCGCAGGGAGTGGTAAGATATTCAGAAAAAGACAAAAACTCATATCATTTGATAAACGTACATACATACAGAGTTTCATACCGACACAATACAATTTTCTTGTAATAAAATGTTGCATGCGTCGTTGAGAAATACTTTAGATTGTCACACACAATTGTCCTACTTCGGTTATTGTATCTATCTTATACATACCATGTATAGTTTATTAACATAATTAGTAACAACACTTATTGTAAAAAGCACTATAGTTGATTGAGATAAGAGCGTTAGAGCGCCGATTTTATTCCAATTTTTTTATCATTGTACATATGACATATCATCCGACAGAAACGTTTTCATCCGACGGTGAGTCGTACGATTTTATTTATTATGGATCTGGTAGTTTAGACGTTGTTATATTCGTAAATAGGTGATGAATCCGTTGGACGCAAGATGCAACACGGATCGCGACGATGCAATCTGCGTCAGTCAATTGAAAAATGCTAAGGAAATCGACCCCGCCGTATTGCAAGAGAGGCCCGACGTTAAGATCTTCTTGCCGTTCAGATTCTTCGTCTACAGACCCGAAATGCTCTTCCAACCTAACACGTACAACAGATTCTTAGGTAAATTTTATTTATTTAATTTATTCTAATGTATTACGATGCTAATTATGCTTTAATTATTGCAGTTGCACCGCAAGGCGATCACGTAATCAGTTTGATCGATGAAATTTCCTATTTGTCTCCTCCTGCTCCATTGTTGACGCAATACGACGAGATCAATCCCGAACAGTTCTGCAACGGCGATAACAGGCCAGCGGATTGCGGACCAAATTGCATGTGTTCTCACAAAGTAGACATCCCATTGAATGCCATAGTAGAAATAGTACTTGTAGATGAAGGTATGATCCATTTAAATACAGAAAAATGCTATACAGTACCAAAAAAATACATAAATTTATATATTTTAATTATTTTCATTGAGATTGGATCCGAATTTACTCTTTAATCGATGATACTCAACCTTTTTTGTACATATAATATTAATACTATGCGTTCCGCAACATACGCCAGTGGCGGATTGATTTCACGCACCTAGCAAAAATCTCTAGCGCCCTTTTTTCGTCATATTTTATGATGTTATGAATACGCCTTATTTAGATATTAATTTTCCTTATCCCTGCATTGAAGAAAATTAAATAAATCATCTGAAAAACCCAACGATTCTAGTAAAAGACAAATATTTTTGGATTTTTTACTCTATAGCTCTTTTGATGATATGAATCCATTGAAAAGCTTCTTCTTGTACGTCTTCAGCACTTATAAAATAGCTTTTAAGGCACACAATATATATAATACCTTATAGCATTTTCTTTTCGTGGAATTGGATGGATCGAGTTTACCTCTTCTTCATCGAAGAGTTCTCCATCAATTCCTATAACTTCAGATATCATTATTTTGCAAGGATTCATCAGAAATAAGTTCCCAGATATCAATGGCTTTGTGCTCAACACTATCTTACATTCAATCTTTCTATTCCTTGGTGATTCCAGCTTTCCGAAAATACTTTTTTATTGTAAATTTTACTCTATGCTTTACCAGTGTAATACATCTAAAAAATATACCTTAATCTTCAATATCTGTACCGGATTTTTGCAGTAATAATGCTAGAAAGCATGGCATATTCCCAAGTCTAATAGTTACAGTTCTCTAAAACTCTCCTGTAATTTAAATGATTGGAATTCTATATATTTCAGACGTAAATTGCAGGGAAAAAACGTAAATCGGGTATCTATTGTAATAAAATAAAATGGTACTAGAAATTCTACACAAATAGCGGGAAAACGTGAATTCTGGGAATGTATAAAAAGGATTCCACTGTATTTTTATCCTCTAACGAATACTCTCAATGCCTAATATGTCCATAGTGTAAAAAAACCTTTATTTTTAAGTAATACATGAATGAAAATCTCATCTAGCTTTTATTTTCATTAAAAAATTAATCGTCGATCATAAAGTTTAGTATTTTCTTTGACAACTCTACTATGAGATAATTGCCCTTATGTTTAGCCCCATTTATATTGCTATAATTTATACCTTAACCTAGCCGTACCGATGGGTTCTTTTCTCGAATAACTCTTTTAATATAAATCCTACATGTCACAAACTTTTTGTATTTGTCTTAAAAAGTCCGATGAATAAATATTATAAATAATCATTGTCCTTTGTCGCCTGTAATTGCGAAAAAAAATGAAAACATCAATATTCACTGCTGTTGGTAAGCGCGCAATGTTTTTTCTCGCTCGCATCCGGTATGGTGTGCCGAATGCGAGTTACACTCGCGTGGAAAGTCATCGTCGAGAGCGTTAATCTATAATCACTATTTTTATGCTTATAATAATTTGTTTTTAAATTATATTGATGAAGAATTCATTAATAACTTGACTTGAATACTTGGGGTCTCTGAGAGACCCCCTTCGGAAGATACCGTTGTTTTCGAGCCGGGTTAAAAATCTTTTTAGTAAAGCATGAATATTTTCTCACAAATGAGATCATTTTTGTAATAATTATTATAATAAATGTTACTGTATAGCAAATTTCTTTAAGGTACACACCACAGCATCATTATTATAAAACGTTTGATTCTTTTTTTAGTTCAAATCGCCAATCTCTCGCATCCGTTCCATTTGCACGGATACTCGTTCAACGTAATCGGTATCGGCCGATCGCCCGACAAGAACGTCAAGAAGATCAACTTGAAGCACGCCCTGGACCTGGACAGACGCGGTCTCCTCCACCGACACCTGAAGCAAGGCGATCATCCACCAGCCAAGGACACCATTGCCGTACCGAACAACGGCTACGTCATCCTCCGTTTCCGAGCCGACAATCCCGGCTTCTGGCTCCTCCACTGTCACTTCCTCTTCCACATTGTCATCGGTATGGACTTGATTCTTCAAGTAGGTACCCACGCGGACTTGCCGCCAGTGCCGCCGGGCTTCCCCACTTGCGGCGACCACTTACCACCCATCCCCATCAATTAATTTTGATGCGCTAGTGTGTGACGACGAGTGAAATCTGAACAATTGTTTATAATAATATTATTTTTTTTCACATACATTTACAGTGTACGTTTCATGAGCATTTTTTTATGTTTCAGTCAAAAGCTGCATAGATCTTTTCTTGTATTATAATATTCATCACGTCCATCCAGTTCATATGTTATTTATCTGAATTTAATTTCATTCATTTTTTAACGATTCACAGTTGTGTATATAATTATTTAAGACACCTACGTTTTTTTTATTATTTTATTTTAGTTAAAAGTATGAAACTCACGAACATAGCATCAGTTGTAGATTTTTAAATTTCATCACATCACGTTCAAGCATATGTGTATTGGAACATATGAATAGCATCTCTCTTCAATTTTTCCGACACTCTATAAATACTTAGAACAATCTTAAAAACACACTCGATCTATTATCTATTTTTTTCAAATCTATTCTTTTACCTTTTTCTAACTCTTCTTCGTCTTCTTTTTCTGTATCTATTTCTTTCGCTCATTCTTTCACATCTTCGCTATACTCTTTTTTCAATTTAACGTTGCTATCATATGTTCTGATGATAAATAGACGTATTGTTATTCAATATATTTATTTATTTGACAGATTTCATGGATTTGACATGTCTTGCCGTACGTTGCTTTTAAGATAGTTTAAATCCGCGGCCCCCAAAGTCGCGGACGTATTAAAAAAATACTCATTACATTATTTATTTAATTAGCAGCTATTGAATGGTGAATTGACGCCATGATGTTGCCAAAAGGCTGCAACTATTTAATGTTCACTAATTTTATAGTTGACTTCGGTGCTCATCATATTGTTGCATATAAATTTGTACGTACGTACTTAAGTCAATTGTTGTATATATTTTTTTTGAGGGTTTTGGTGGTATACCGTACTCAGGGGTGAGTAGATTTGTATGTAAATATTTTTAAAAAAATCACCCATACTTCCAACGTCTCTATCTTTTTATTTAATATCTAAATTTCTTCGATTCAATTCTCATTTTTTACGAATAAAACTATTTTTCTTCGCGAAAAATGAAAACTGATATCTACCATTTTTTTCCTCGTATGTATATATATATACATATATATATACAATCGTTACCATGCTGAAAATTACCATTTTGTGTATGATTTAAGATTTATTTTCATGAAAAAAATAATATTATATTCTCAGTAATTCGTGTATTATAAACGTGTTTCCTTGTGTGGTCGTAAGATGTACCTAGTCCGACACATCGACGTTTTACCATGTTTTAGTGCTGTTATATATGTAATTATACCATTGCCAATTTTTTTTTAAATAAAAAATATATTTTCTAATTTATTTATATGTAAAATTACCCGCACACATATTATTGTTTGATTAGAATGTCAATAAAACTAACTTTATACATATTTTACTGCACATATTAGATCGATTGGTTTGTCTAAGTCGATTCAATCGATATAAATGTAAATTATTATGCATATTAACTTAGACAAGCTATAGTATTTATTGTATAATTAGTCACAATAGTAATATAAGTATTAAAATACACCGAGTAATGTATTAATAGTCCTGTAGTGAGTAGCATGAATGAAGAAAATGGAATAATTTGTATAAAATAGTAAGTTTAATTTTTATTATATATTATTGTATAACTATACGCATAATAAATTATATATTCACATTTTGCTTATTATAATATAAATATATAATATATTTTATTAATATGTCTCATGTTATTTGTATAGGTGTTAAATCCATTGGATGCGATATGCAATGTAAAACGAGCCGATGCAGTTTGCGTCAGCAATTTAAAAAGTTCTAGACCCATAGACAAAGGAATCTTGCAGGAAAGACCAGACGTTAAGATCTTCTTACCATTCAGATTCTTATTCTATAAACCTGCTGATCTATTCATACCTAATACATACAATAGATACCTCGGTAAGCTTTATTCGTTCATTTTTTAATATGAAATTATCCGGAAACTGTGTTGAAAATGCGGATTATTCATTTTTCAGTCGCTCCCGGTGGTGATCACGTGATTAGTTTGATCGACGAAATATCGTATCAATCGCCAGCGGCGCCGCCATTGTCTCAGATCGACGATATATCGCCGGATCAGTTCTGCAACGGAGATAATAGACCCCCTGATTGTGGACAGAATTGCATGTGCACTCATACCATTGATATACCATTGAATGCCATCGTTGAAGTTGTACTAGTTGATGAAGGTAAGACTCATAATTAATCTTCTCTACATTTCTAAAAAAAATAGAGAACTTTTCAGAAAAAAAAATCGACGATATATCGTTATTCAATAGTTAAGAGCTTAAGTATATTATTTTTAAGTGATTAATTTATTTTTAAAATTTCAGTACAACAACCGAATCTATCGCATCCTTTCCATCTTCATGGACAAGCTTATAATGTCATCGGTATGGGACGTTCACCTGATAAGAATGTGAAGAAGATCAATTTGAAGCACGCACTCGATTTAGATAGAAGAGGTCTATTGAACCGTCAATTCAATCTTCCGCCATATAAAGACACAATAGCAGTTCCGAATAATGGATATGTTGTGTTCAGATTCAGAGCAGATAATCCAGGTAATGATAATATGATATCTCTTAAATTAATATATATATATACCAAATTTCATCTTGTAAAGTATAAGGACGCTAAAAAACTTATTGTGGCCATATTTTATTGTTAAAAAAATATGTAAAACATCGTAGTCTCAATATATTTAAGAAACATGTTATGTTTCAGTAACAGAAAGGGTTAATGCATTATAGCAAAGACAAACATAAACTGTTAAGGTTTGAGAACATGATATCATAATTTCATGGGGTTCAAAAACATGTCCAGGGAGTCAAAACTATTCAAATAATATGTTTTTATAAATAATATATTATGCATAATATCATAAACATACGTTTCTATTGATTCGAATATTTTTTTTGTGAATAATCACTTACTTACTTACTTACATGGCCTTATAACCCTGAGGCGGGTCTTGGCCACCTAATCATTCCTAATCGATTTTTGTACAGTTAAAACATTTGTATAGCTTACAAATATTAAATGTATGATTGAGCAGCTGAAAATTATACCCTTCAATATGCGGACAAAAAATTCGTGCACTTAATTCCTTCTTTTTTTAAAAAATTTAGTTATTCTTTATTATTGATACTTAATAGCCGTGCCGATGGGGACGTTTTTTATTTTTTCGAATAACTCCTTTTATATGAATCCTACATGTCACAAACTTAAATTATTATAAATAATTATTGTCCTATTGTCCAATATTCGCTGCCGTTGCCACGCGGGCGATGTTTTTTCTTGCTCGCATCCAGTACGATGTGCCGAGTGCAAGTGACACGTGCTGCGAGAACCAAATCATGAAACATATGACGAATAACCGATACTTGGGGTCCTTGAGAGACCCCCTTCGGACGACACGGTTGTTTTCGAGCCGCCGTGACGTCATATCATATTCGATCATATTATATTTTATTGTCTACATCCTTCAAATGTTTATCATAGATTTTTTGCAGATTTTAATTAATTTATTCTCAAATCCCAATTTGACGAAAATTCAAATAAAAAGAAATATTGCATTTTAAATACGTATTTATTAAAATAAATATTTTAGGGATACACAAGAATGTAAAAAACGTTGTAGAGTCAACCCTCCTATAGCGCGACGTGTGCGACAGTCCCTCTTATACTGCTTGATTAATGAAAAAATGTTTAATGTATTGATTTCGTTTAGATTACAAAATACAATTAAAAAAATACGAAATTTGCATGGATAGTTTTCTATATGGCGCATTTCTATAGCGCTGTGCTTATCTCTGCGCTATAAGAGGATTGATTATATTTATATTATTAATTTTTTTTTTTATTTATTTTTCAGGATACTGGTTATTCCATTGCCATTTCATATTCCACATTGTCATCGGGATGAATCTAGTTCTGCACGTCGGGACGCAGAGCGATCTCCCTCCGGTTCCGCCCAATTTTCCGAAATGCGGCGACCACTTGCCGCCTATAGAATTCCACTGACACCAGTGGCTTAGTTTATATTAATAGAAATTTTATTATAATTAATTTACACCCAATGCTAGCCAAATTACTGACTATACCAAATGATTTATTATTTCAGCTGAATAATATTGACGCGTTATAAAAAATTGTGCAATAATTTAATTTAAGTATGAGTATTGCAAACAAATTATTAATATTTATTGGTGAATTCTCTCTTACCATTAGATGGATCTGAAAGCTATGAATATATTTGTATTATACGGGTTCTTGGAATATTATCGTTCGTCACGTTGCATAATGAAAATCAGTGTATGATACACGAAAAGCATTGTTTTTGCACTTTTATTGTAAATGTTTCTAATTCTTCAATAGATTATATAACTAGCTCTTTCTGTCAGAACTTTAAGCTTTGAAATAATTACTAGTCAAATAAATAAATATCAAAGCTGTTGCATTGGTTATTCTTCAGATGACATTTGACAATATAATTTAATCTTATTGTGTTCATAATCATTTAAATATTCATTATATTAATTTATGCAAAATCGCAAAAAAAAATAGTGTTGGTGTGTTCCTGTAAAATATTGTTATGTAGTTTTGAGACTCGCAACACGCTTTATTATCAAGCGTGTCGTAAACATTTTTTTTTTAATAAAATTCGTATATGTTATTAGTGAAAAGAAAAAAACTCAACAATCACTGCGATTATAGTGATTTTTATATATAATGTTCAGAACGAATTAGAAAACTCCAATGGCATTTGTACGAGAAACGTAATTGGACAATTATAGGAGAGGATTTATAATTTTAGCCATAAATCTTTTACGTGACATGTGATCTTATAAGACTACATATTATGTATGTGTATTATATTTTTTAGAATAATTAAAACGTAACGCAATACATTTATGATTCGTCCGCGTAATTTGTAAAATATAAATCTAATGAATCGTAATGTTATATGAATTAAATGAAATATTATACGTGTCTGCCATTAACAATAAAAAATATATGAATGTGTTCAATGATTTTTATTTCATTGCTCCCTATAGATTACTATCCTAGAAAATATATTATATGATGCACAAAATGTATAAGTTTGAGTAGGAAGTAACGTCGTATTTTTTGAAGAGAACCAAAGCCCAAACCGTTTTTTATTTTTTTTATTCATATATGTATTAGATCTACCGAAAAGTTCTGTCCGTTTTTAGAATAAAACAAAATAATACATTTTTGGAATAATATTATTTCCATCTTTGTTTATGACTGACTATTGAAATTATAAAATCTCATACAAAAGATCAACGTAATGGCGATATTTGACTTCAAATAAATCCACATATTCGGCCAAGTGGTTAAGTAGAGTTGATAGCTCTGGTTACTGGAAAGTCCTTGAGAGCACCTGTCCTCGCATTTGGCGGAAGAAAAAGCACACGCGAACGAGCTCGATGGTAGTGAGGTGGCGCCCATAAGGGCAACTCGCACAATTACAAGCGAGTTATGTACTGCGCTAACCAACAGCTAGAAGAAGTGCTTTGCCAAGTAAATCGACCTTCTTTTTTCGAGGGATACGTACCCCAGGCAGCCCTGTACCCATGCATGGGTATAAAAAGCGAGTAGAAGCCAGCTCCCCTCATGTAAAGAGATACCTAAGAGAAATTTCTTTTGTATTTTCTCCAATCTGGGGAATTCGAGGCGTCATAAGGCTTATAATGGAACCCTGATTCGAAGAAGCTCCGAACCAATGCATCGTATAGCACTCGTATGACTAAGGTGCTACGTTTGTGATGAGAATTTCTCAAGACGAAGCCCAACATTCTTGATGGTCTCATACACACGTCCGATACATGTAAATTAAATTTTAATTAGAATCAAACAATATACCCAGATCTTTAACAGACGATTGCTTAGGAAGAGTTACGTTCCCAAGTCTGTAATTAAAGATGATGGGCTTATTTGGACATTTTCCAATACTTAGTGGAAGACGATTCGATATTGACCAATCGTGCAAGGAATCGATGTCCAGCTGCAACGAATATTTTGCAGCTTCGATGATGAAGACTAGATCATTAAAATTCTTCTGACTTAACCCATGTGTCACCCATCTCGAATATTTTCACACCAATCCTAGTTTCCGAATATGGTCCGAAATGGTGTGTTGAGCTGAATCAAGCCTTACTGCAATCTCAAAAGTTGTCCAATTCTTAAAAATAATACTTGTGGTCCAAGTTGCACCACATATTATTTTTAAGAATTAGTTTTACAAATTGTTACGTGGGAACCTCTCAGGATTCGAAATAGATGTAACTGAAGAAGCAACGAGACACAAACTTATATAGAGGCAGTATGTTTATTCATCGGAAACAACACAGAGGACGAATCAGCTTAGCCGACCCGAGGATTACAGCATTACTTATCAAACGATTACAACATCGAAGAGGAGGATAAACACAATATAAATGATAGCAGCGCACTAACAAAGTGCGCTGCTTTCTTTCCGGGATCCTTCTAGAACTATAACGCCTCACTACCGAAGTGCTCTACATATGTCATAGACCAAACAAACCCATTTTCCAGCTTTCCTCCGACGTTACAAAATATTTTATACCTGAAGCAGAAGCATAGATAAGGAAAAAAAAGAATTAAATGTATTATTTGTTTCATTGTTATTAATTGTTATTTATTGTTATTTATAGTTATTTATTGTTATTTATTGTTATTTATTGTTATTTATTGTTATTTATTGTTATTTATTGTTATTTATTGTTATTTATTGTTATTTATTGTTATTTATTGATATTTATTGTTATTTATTGTTATTTAGTGTTATTTGTTGGTATTTATTGTTATTTATTGTTATTTATTATTATTTATTGGTATTTATTGTTATTTATTGGTATTTATCGGTATTTATCGGTATTTATTGGTGTTTATTGGTATTTATTGGTATTTATTGGTATTTATTAGTATTTATTGTTATTTTGTGGTATTTTTTGGTATTTATTAGTATTTATTGGTAATTTATCTTGGTATTTATTAGAAAATGTTGTACCACCAATAAAAGTTGAATATCAAGAGACAATTAACATTTGTCGCGGTGTTTGTTGGTGGAAAAGGATTTGATGAAATGAATAAAGTGTCAAATATATAGAATTTTAACTGACAGCGATGATGAATGACTAATTATTATATGTTGTTAATGTTTTTTTTACAATAAATACGTAAATGTATATTGTTTCAATTATTTTTTTAAACAATAAATAATATTAACAAATTTTTATATTACTTTGAAACGCAAACACTAATTTTGTATGAACTGCAAACCTCGTATAACACAGATTTGTGTTATACGAGGATTACATTTCAGGATAATAAATAAAATTATTATTTTAATATTCTCACATTTGATAACAACGCTTTCGATTCCTAAAGAGACGTACAACTTTTTTATCGTGTAAATATTTAATCAACTGAGATTGTCAATCTCTTAAATAATAAATAACATAAACCACAATAATTTGCATAAATAATTAAAATGCAAAATTCAGTATATTTTTTTTATTAACAACAAATCAATAACAATTTTAAAAGTACTAAAAAATTATAAAAAAAAAAAGAATAAATACATTCCCTTAAAATAATATTTTATAAATATTTAAACTAATGCTAATTAATACTACTCTTATTATACTGAAAATGCATAATATAATTTCATCATTGCATTAATGAGTATCGATAGATTATATTCATGCAAATTAAATGATAGTAACTATCTTAAATGCTAAAATAGTTCTCAATAATTATAAATATATAACTTATGCTAAAAAAATAAATATTAATAATACACGATAATATGAATGGTATAACAACTGTACGTTTGCCTCAAAAGTTTCAAGTTTCCACAATAGATCTTTGGTATTTAATTCAAGTCATTGTTTATACACATTGCTCAATTATTTAAGATGATTATGTTAATAGTGTGTCGGCTCGTTTGAAATTCCCGCATTTCGGCAAAGAATTCAAAACCTTATCGGGTAATTTTGAATTGACCGTTATGATAATGGCAGTTGGCAACGATGATAGACCACAGGCTGGACATTCGAACAGCCATGCCCCTGGATTATCGGCGACGATTCGCACAACCACGTATCCTTTGTTCGGCACCATCACTGTATCCTTTCTCGGAGGGTTCAGCAAATTCCTGAAAATATTCAATCGACGTGAATATGAAATTTTATATGATAAACGACGCTTATATATAATACAACCTTTCGATGTTCCCATTCTTATCCAAATTCTGAACGTCTTGCACGGTGATGGGATTGACGTTCGATTCAGATGTTTTCAGCACGTACATGGGATTTCCGTGGATGTGGAAAGTTTTATTTGTGTTGCTTCCGAAACCTGTAATAATATTTTTTTTATTTTACATTGTTGTAATTCCATTGTATTAATAAAAAAAACATATAATATAAATTCAAAAAGCATCTCAATCTATGAAAATTTACGAATTTAATTTTCTTAATTAGATAACTAAGATGTTTTGTTTAAATACAACTTCAATAAAGAATCTAAAGAAAATTACTAAACCTCTTTTATTGTAAAAATAGAAACCTCGTAGCTGAATTGAAAAGAATGTCGAAAAAGAAATGTCGATTCGTGTCATTTTATTATACATTTTAATACAAATAAGCAATTAAAAAAATTCTCAGTTGAAGCTGAACTGAAAACTGATGAAACAGTTATTTTTCCTAAATAAAAACTGGAACCTGATATGTTTTTTTAATTAATCCGAAAAGAATAGCGAAAGAAAACCTAACGGTTCGAAGCTTTGCTAAGTACAATAAAGGGATTTTCTACCTAGACAAGACTCAAAATTAGCATGATTTAAATTCTATAAAACAATTTATAGATTTATATAACCAAAACTTGCCAAAAAGGTTATAGTAAAAGCTCAAACATCTGATCCAATGAAAGATCGAATAAAATTATTATGTTTTGTTAATTAATCCATCCGTTACGGCAGCTCGAAAATAACCGCGTCTTCCGATGGGGGTATCTCAGATACCCCAAGCATTCTAAGTGAAGATATTATTGAAGTCTTCATCAATATTTTGACATTTCTTTTAAATGGTCTTGATATGCTTTATAATTTGGTCGATATTTTAGATTTTTTAACTAATCAATATGACGCTTAAAAAGAAAACAATCTCGGCTATGTCTCGCAGCAGACTGAGTTCTCGCAGCACGTGTCACTCGTACGTTTTATTTGCAATCGGCAGATCGTACCGAATGCGATCGCGAAAAAACATCGCGCCCGTGACAACAGAAGCGAATATTGTTGTTTTATTTTTTTTTCGCAATTGCAGACAATAAAGAACTTGAAATGATTATTTATCCTATTTATTTTTTAAACTTTTAAAACTAAGATAAACTGTCGTATTTTATTCCACATTGTTTGAACTCTTTTAGGATGATTTAAAAATATTAGCCGTTTTTAAAAAAATGGCTTATTAAAATAAATAATATTTGTTTAATAAACAGAAGTGAAAAAACATATAAATCTAATCAGAATGAGATATCTGATATATATTATTTTTCTATTAAAAAATACCTTCATCAACAATAATCAACTCCAACGTCGATTTATATTCAACATTCAACACTTGAACACATTCCATATATTTATTCCTTGATTCAGCGCCGACATTGCAGATCGTCCTGTCGATGACATCGTTCGGTTGGCTCAGAATCGGCGAATTCGGATACATAAAACTTTTTCCATTGATCTGAATCACTTTTCTGAATTCATCTGTTACAGCTGAAATCAGCCACATTCATCAAATGATAAAATATAAATATTTTTCAATACAATTCATTGAAATCGTACTTAATTCCGCTGGATAAAACGCTGGCACAGGCATAGCATCGCTTAAATATCTGTACTCATTATCATCGTCGTCGACTTTAATCGAATTCGAATCCAGTTGTAAATACACTGATTTTTCAGAAAATGGCGATACTGTAAGATGAGCTGGAGGTCCTGATAATGCAATTAAATCCTGCCCAGATATCGGTCTCGTATAATATGGCGTTTCCTGCATTTAAATAATTAATATATTATTTGTGATTAATCTGATGTAATATTATATGTACTTACATCTTGATTATTGTTGTTTTTAGTATATGTTACATTGGTATTTTCATAGATAACTAAGCCAAACTGTTCCAAGCCATCGCAATGCGATGATCCTTTCACATGAATCTTATATGTTGATGGTGTTTGAATAGCATCCAAGACAAAATCAATCCTTTCTCCTGAAAAATATAATATATACTTATTATTTTTATGGTATAGTAATCATAATTTTCTACATAAGAAATAATACTGCATAATTTATATATGTATGCTAATATGCATCGTGATCACATGTGATTTGTATAAAGTCATTGATTTTATCGAACCAGTTTTATGATTAATGGCCTTGTGTGATTAAATTGGCGAAACAAATCGTCAAAATGTATTCTAATATTTTTTACCATGAACTTTTTGAAACTTTCTGTACATAAAGCAGAAGAGAAAGCTGAGTTTAAGTGTTTTAAAAATGTTATTCATAAGATTTTATGTTAATCAATTCATATATAATATATTTCTAACTATTTTAATTTTTTATAGTATATCTTCCATTTTTTTATTTTTTTTATTTTATTTTTAAAGACAATGCGTGATTGGCATTACAGAATAACCCAGGTCGCCAATCACGCATAAAAACATAAATAGAATAGTGAGAAAAAAAACAAAATACATAATTTAAGATATAAAATAACAACAAAATAAAAAAAAGTAAAAAATATTGAAATAAAGAAAATAATGTGTAAATAAAGATAAAAAGTACTATATGTTAAAAAGGAAAAAAAACAAAAACCGTCATTAGTTGGTCCGTTATATGAAATTATAAAATCTCATACAAAATCAACGAATGGCGATGTTTGACTTCAAGTAGAGTGATAGCTCTGGTTACCGGAGAGTTTCTGAGAGCACCTGTCCTCGCATTTGGCGGAAGAAAAAGCACACGCAAACGAGCTCGATGGCAGTGAGGTGGCGCCCATAAGGGCAACTCGCACAGTACAAGGGGGTTATGTACTGCGCCAACCAACAGCTTGAAGAGGTGCTTTGCCAAGTAAATCGACCTTCTTTTTTCGAGGGTTACATACCCCAGGCAGCCCTGTACCCATGCACTGGGGTATAAACTTGGAGTGAATCCAAACTCCCTCATGTAGAGATTCCTAAGAAATTTCTTCTGTATTTTCTCTAATCTGAGGGAATTCGAGGCGTCATAAGGCGCCCATATAATGGAACCTGATGCGAGCAAGAAGCTCGAACCAATGCATCATTATAGCACTCGTATGATTATGGTGCTACGTATGGGATGAGAATTTCTCAAACGAAGCCCAACATTCTTGATGATCTCAAACACACGTCCGATACATGTAAATTAATTTGTTTTAATTAGCTTTTCATTCATTTTCATGAATTTTCATGATAATTCGATCTTTCTAACTTAATTTTCTCTAACAAGATTAAATAAAACCCATTAATTTTGAGCTTATTGATCTTGATAAATTATCGCAAACGATATATTAATATTTCACTCGTTGTCAAGATTTCAAGATAACATTACGTTGGTTTTATTAGGCATATCTCAGCCATCGATCTTAAAACAAGATGCTGTTCGCAAAATCAGCAACACCGATAGCGAACATACAAATCATATAATTAATTCATCCTGTCATTGTGAATGCATGCATCAACGATTATCTCAGTCTCCATCGATCGTGTTAGAAATTATTATTATATAACCTGTGCAATTTTTTTAATAGCCATCAGTTGGCTTTCTTTATAATTGCCATGTCAATAATTTTCGCGGCACCGGCCATAAATATTGAAATTCATATGTTGCTAAAATACAGACATGTCCTCTAGCACACATTTAGGTAGAAAGTGAAATTGTAATCAGGCTCTAAACACCGGTGGATGTTAATAATGGTGATAGTTATAGTGATCGTGTTTTGCAGAAACGTCCGGCACACAATTCATGATCATGGTCGTAAAGCAATCTTAATGGCAAAAATTAATTGATCTGTTAATATATTTATTTTAATGAGATACGTCATGTCATTGAAACCATGGAAAGTTGAAGATCAATTAAGCTGTAAATTAAGAACAAAAAAGGCAACCGGATTTTATGTAATCCTCAATAAATCACGACATTCTATTTAGTGAGACTTCGATACATTCTTTCAATTTGAAGTAATAATTAATTTAGCACTAAAATAGCTTTCTACGCATAAATCAATTGGCCCTTCACCAACTTAAATTGAATCAGTAATTTACATATAATAATTATTTGTCTTTCTATGGAAAAATAAATATTTATAACTCAATATGTGATATTATTATATTTTATAATTTTAGAAATGCGTACATAAAATATACAATGGATAAAGATCTTACGAAAAAACTATCACTAATGATTTAATTATTATTCAGATTATTTATCGTATTTCATGAATATTTTTAATAATGATGATTTTAATTAAATTTTATAAAATACGATATAAAATGTATCTATTATGTCTTTTTAAATAATTCTGCATTTTTAGAATGACATCTTTTTAATTAAAATTAAATAAAATATTGCGATTACGAAGGCTAACTTAAATGTACTAATCAAAATAAGCAGAAATTAATATCAATTAAAACACAAATGACACAATTAATAATAATATTCTTATTAAAAGTAGTTCGAGGTAAATAATGAAAATTATTAATTAAATAAATCAAAGCTGTCCAGCTGAAATTTGAGTCATTAGGACAGACGACATGCAGAGATGATGGTATCGAGATTTTTTATGAACTGATTCATCGACTCGACGGATCAGCAAAAAATATGTCTTTTAATAAATTTACCGGTTCTTGAAAGTTGAGTAAATATAAAAAAAACTATGAAAGAAATTGCTAGTGGTTCGGATAAAATCAAAAGTTAATCGTAGAAATAGTGAAGAAGAGTCATGCAGTCAAAGAATATTCAGAGGGACCAAAAAGAAATCGCGCATTTTATGAAACAATGTCAAGTTTGTGTCCAGAGACGGTGAAGTAAGCATTCCTGTTAGATTTTTTTTATTGTAGAACTATTGTTTAAAGGTATTATTGTGCAATAAAATTGATTTTATTGTTAACACTCAAGGACCCGGTCCCGCGTTAGTGCGGAAATTTTCGTA
>JAGXCT010036111.1:0-27068 GCA_022495035.1 Philopotamus ludificatus | reverse complement strand
TTATTTATTTATCACTCATTCCCAAAGGTTCGTAGATAGCCCCAGAGGTTATCATCAGTTCTGGCTTCAGAAAAATATTCGTGTTGAATATCCCAAATTATAGACTATTGCAAAATAAAATTAATATCTTTTCCACCCTTTACCTCGTGGAATATGGTTTTAGCGAGGTTACCAATCTTTTTACGAAAAAAATAAAAATGTTCTTAATCATTAGCATAACAAAGCTTTTCTTAAATGTTAGGATACTTATTAATCTTTATTCAATTGAGATAGATGTAATAATGGATTTGTATTTATTTTAGTCAGGAAAGACTATGATAAACCTAATATTTTCATGTTAATTCAGGTTCTCTGATTTAAAATTAAATTTTAAAAAATATAAAACAACTTCGACATAAGTTTTCGTTAAACTTTTTATACTTTCCATAGTTTCTAATATAATCGCCGTATGTACTTATAAATGTACATGTACAGATAAGGTACCAGGATTAACACAAGTGGCTCCACCAGAGATTGTCTCCCAGGCAATACTAATCCGAGATGTAGTCTTCAACCCGACACAATTATGCCAAGTCGGACTTGTTGTTAACTAGCACCGCATCCGGGGATTACTCAAACGACCTGCAAAAAGAGCAAAGCCGGAAGTGGGGATGGGGGGTGGTGAAATAAGAAAGGGATGAGGCGCTGTGAGACGCGGGAAAAAATGTAAATTTGAATATCCCCGGTTCGATTCGTCATAAATAATGGTGTGTGTATTGTTCGCTGTGCTGGTGTATCCCCGTTTCCTATGTGGAATAAATAGGAGATTGGAAGTCCTCTCTCTCTCCCGTTCCGGGAACGGACTCGTAGTACGTAGATTCGAATGCCTCTTCCTTTAAATTACGAGCATGTCTAGACGAGTTGGGCATATTCAATGAACATTATTTATTACTGTGGCCCTAAGAATAATGTACAAGCGCTCGCGAATATATCTATTTATTCGGATTGTCGTTTGTTTGGATATTTTTATTGTAAAATTCGCGTGGTGTTTACGAATTTTGCAATAAAACCAAAATTAGAGGTAAAATTCTTGGGCAATAAAAAAAAATCTGAATAATTGAATATCCATTCTATTAAATTATTAACTATTAATAAAGCCTCATTTCCAAGTACGGCTCGTTCATATACAGTGCCGAGCTGCAGCACCCCCAATCAAATTGAGAAAAAATATATTATTATATGTTTATATTAGGAGTAGCGGAAAGAAATCTATTGTTTTTTTTTCAATATCAAATGCATTAGCTTTGGGCATTTTTATTTTATTCTTGAAAATAAAATAAAAAAATATGTAACAAAAAAGAAGGCCAATTACTATAATAAAAAAAAACTACAAAGATGTTTTCTCCACCATGTTCAGGACAGACTGATCTCGAATAAGTCACAAAAAAATGGATTTCTTTCCGGTATACCTAATATATTGATGATATTTGTCTAAGAAATGGATTATTCGAAGAAAATTATAGTTATTCATATACTTTAAAATTTGCTCGATATTTTGGATTTTTCTACTAATTAATATGACGCGTAAATGACACGCACACTCGACGATATCCAGCTGCAGACTAAGGACACGCCACCGGTAGACCGACTGCCAAATTCTCGCGGCACGTGTCACTAGTATACATTTCAATTGCTCTTGGCACTTCATACTGGATGCGAGTGAGAAAAACTAGAGTATTGCGGTTTTTATTTTTATCACAATTGAGGACAATAAAGGTCAATGATTACTTATATAATATTTATTTCTTAGACTTTCTAGACAAATAAAAAATGTATGTGATATATGTCCACTCTGACCATTTTTGGTCGAATCTCCGTTCTACTCTCATTAATTTCGTTTTACGTATATAATAAAAATCATTAGTAAATTGAAACATCTCTAGGGTTTGATCTGATATCCTATTCAATAAAAGTATTTTTTTCAAATAAACTAATTAAAAAACTTGGTTCAATTTTTTTGTTAAAAAATATTTTAGACAAATACGTCTGGTCCTTTTTTACTCTTTGCACAGAGTGGAAAAGGTTAAAAGAGTTATTCAAGAAAAATCGTGCAGTCCTAAATAGACCTCTTCGACAAGGCTAGGTTAATATGAATACTATTAAAAAAGCGGTAAAAGTATATGATTACGCCTGGTACAATGAGACACTAGGATTTTTAAAAGTTAAAATGTAAAATCTTCGAAGGGCCGCACGAGACAGCGGGCCGCATGCGGGTTGCTCGCCCCTGGTGTAGAGCAAGAGTGGTGTCTGTTCATCGGCGCTATCAGCGTCGTGTATTGGATGGATGCGGAGAGGCTGCGGGATGAGGTAATGGTCTCGACGCTAAGCGCTCTGTTGCGCTGCGACTCATAGCAGTCCCGCGCCGTCCATACTGAGTCATTTTTATATATACCTTTTTTTAATTTTTAAGCTTACTCATGCGACCGTATTTTCAATATTACAAAAGGTAATCCACCGCTGCCACCAAAAATGCGCAGCTTGGAACCGATTATGACACCGTTTGAGTAGTTGACGATCGCTTTGTAGATCCGGATCAAAGTGAAACACGCTTTGTGTTTTACTAATGATGTTTTTAAAGATATGCAGATGTCGTCAGATCGATGATAGGTATATGGTTGTGAAAAATAAGATCCCAGAGACGAATCTCTGGTACGAGATGATGAAGATAATGATCCAAAAGATTCCTTTGGTACAAGTAGATGATGATGAGATCCCAGAGATGGATCTCTGGCACGAGAGAAATCACATAGATGTGTATATTTATACACGGTCTTGTGAGTCACGTGACAGTGACGTCAATGGCTTTTGCCGGGAATCTCGAAAGCCCAGAAAAGATACGGACGATAAAACGTTAAGACTACCCATTCAGCTAGAACCTATTTTCCTATCCGATTTTCTTCATATTAGTTCAAATTAACTCACGATTTCTCATCGATTCTATTGCTCATAAATTTACTATATTTCGTTAAAAAAATATTCAATAATATTAAGAAAACTCGTTACGTGTCAGTAATTTTTCAGCTGAAAAAAAAAAGTTACTAAATTATTTTTTATGGACGAATGTCGTGCGTTGGACACGCCAGTTTTGTATTTGCTGAAAATGTTTGAAATAATGATACAACACCCATTCCACGGGTCGCGATGTCGAAAGAGTGTTTCTCAAAAGTTGGTTACCCCCGAAAGCCTCCCCAGGATTGTTTGGTGACAACGTATGTAAAACAAACTTTTCAACTTTTGACACTTTTCCCCCGGGGCTCTGAACCGGCGATGAACTGAGAAATGTATCGGATTTTCAAACAATTTATACGACGCACTATGTATGTATGGCTTAAGTTTTACATTTGGCATCGAATATAGACGGATTTTGGGCTTTTTTTTATTTTTATCACACGTCTGGCGGTCGTGTTTTAATACGGGGTGGACCTAAACAGACCTCGCATGGGACGTGGTCAGTGTCTCGTCAGCTAGAAACATTACAAGTCCCTCGTCAAAAATAGTTTTAATTAAATAACATTTTTCACTTAAATAACATTTTTTTATAATATTTAAATCACTTTTTAATCACAATATTAACAAAACGTCGTTCTTCCACGTTCAGGGTTGCAGGGGACCATATCCGGCAAATATGAAGGCAGAGATATCATAAAAGTGTTAGAACAGTTGAGTTATGAATTATTTTTCCAGAAATCCGTGCATTTTCCTTAGATAGCTTCATGCAAATGGAATAGATTTTCCGGGTAGTATTCCTTATTATTCTTACCTTACCTTACTTTCAATCCATTCATCCTTTATTCTTCGTAATTTTCTTGTATCGAGCTTTCGATGCTTTATATTAGGGTGCTCATAAATAGTGTCGTATTTTCGAAACGCTATTTCCAAAAGAGCCGTCTTCGATTTGTCATCCTAACAAATGAGAAGACGTATGTTAACATTTTTTATAGCAGTATACTTATGGAGAGGTGTATCCGTTAGATAGGGACAAGATTGTTGGGTCCACAATAAGACGGAACGTCTCAACGTATACTGAATATTGCTCGTTTTCCAATACTTAATTACTAGAGATGAGAATTGGTTAGTGTTTTGATGCGTTAAGAAGATCATCATGGGTGTAAGTGAACGTGCTTTGTCCGTGATCATTTGGTTGACAATAAAAAATATATTAACTGTATTGATTTTATTTAGTTTACATAATAAAATTAAAAAGCCCGTTTCCTAAATTTTGTATAACGTATAATATAAATCTTCTATAACGTGGTCCCGATTTCTTCGTTATAGAAGTACTGAATATACTGGCCAAGCATATCAATTATCATAGAACCATTGCCAAAACCCTAAAAGCGTGAGGATAAACGCCTCATGAATTTTCTTATTGTATGTATTGTATTATGTTGCAACGACTAAATAGTCAGTATAGATATAGTGGCTGATCTTCTCAACTATAAGGTTAATCGTTTGAATATATGTTAAAGAGCATCGGTTCTAGAACATTTTTCTAAGTCAAACTTTTTTGTGTCGTCCATCGAATGCTTGTAGCATAACAAAATATTGTCTAAATCTAAATCGCTGCTTTTTACAAAATTCCTTGTCAACCAATGAGTCAATACTCATTGAAACTCCAAAACAGGTACCTGTGCCGGAGACATTGGTTTTTTCTTCTGGCATTACTGTAAAGGACCCTTTTCTCATCCCTAGTAATAATTATTCTGAGAAATGAATCTGTTTCGTGTCTGGACAATAAAGATGCACAAATTGATACACATTGCTCCAAGGCCGTTGGGGAGAGATCGTGCGGTACCCAAATTCCTTGCCTGTTTTTTTCCTCAACCTTTTCAAATGTTGTTGCACTGTTTTTATTAGACAGCCAGGGTCATGTGACAATTCCTTTGCTGTTTTACGTGGATCAGCTTCCACCAATGCATTAGGGTCTTCCTGTTTTCCTTTAACTCCCTCACCACTTTTGAACTTTTTAAACCATTCTTTCACTTGCGCAGTTTCAAGACGCCTTCATAAATATCGCAGATGGTATGTGTAGCTTTGTTCGGCTTTAATCACTTATCAAATAAAAACAGCATGAAATACCGCAAATGTGCCTCTTCAATTTTAGGCTTTTGCATTTTTCTACTACGGCAAAAAAAATAATAAAAATGTAAAAATGGCAAGATTAAAAACAGAGCTTCAAAATGATACCAAATATGCTGTGCTTACTCAACGGCAACCGGTGACACACTGGTTTTAAAGTGACGCACCAGAAAAAATGTCATTTCTTTCCGTTTTAAACAGCGATTTACAGGAAACGTTATAGGAGGGTTGACTGTACTCTTTTCCACATGTTTAATACGTGCTGCACTTTATACCAAGTAATTTCTTTCTGCTATTTCTATACCAAGGTGTACGTAATTTACTGTCTCTCAACTAATGGATTCGTCAAACTCTAAGATATTCAATTAAGTCCTTTGCGTTTGATATAGCAGTTCTGCTCTGAAATAGAAACACCTGTTCGCGGGCACGAAGAGTGCAAGTGTAAGTATTCCCCAGAGGGAGTTCTAGAATACAAAGAGACCATCGACAAAGCATTGGCTCTGTTTAAAGGGGGAGGGGAGCCGAATTAGATTAGAGGAGTTACGGGGATCCGGCACAGTGCTGCCACTCATCAACGGAGAACTTTTCATTGAAAGACTTTTTACGAAAATTGACCAACGATTCGTCAAACTTTTCTGACGTCGACGTCGTCACATCCGCGTATTATTACATCTATTTAAATACGCCGTGTACACGAGGCGATATATCGCATTATGAAATACCAATAACTGGAATCCCCCGTCGGATTTTCGATGCAATATTGTGCGCACGTTCATTGTGCGCCGCGAACGCTCAGCCACTCGCAAATAAATCACGGTGACAATTTTTCGAACGTAAATACACGTCGGTCGTCAATAGACGTCGGTGCGCGCTTCCTGCGCCCGCCTGCAAAGGATCCTTGTGAAGGCGTCATCTCAATCGTTTATGTAATATCCTTATTCCGTGTAAATATACGGCGCCCATGAATAATATCGCTTCCGACGCCACTGTGCGGCGAAATAGCAATTTTCGCGCGCAAAACGTGGAAACTCGAAGGCGCCTCTGTGCCCGAGCACGATCCACTCAAAGCGAGACGTCTTCCGTCTCGCTCACGCGTGCTGTATTCGCGCGCATGCGCTTCAAAAAATTCACATTTTTAAATCGTGCAAATCCCAGTTTTGAAACTGTAAAAAGTGACGCTAATTACTTGGTATATGGGTATCGATATAAAGGTCCCGCTCGACACCACTCGAGTAATTAATGCACGCTCGAGCTGCTCATACGTCGGGCGAGGGGACTGTATGGGGGATGGACCGGTATCGGAGTAAAGGGGTGGGGTCGGATGGCTTAGTTACATCTGAAAATGTAATCCTCTTGCGTCTGAAGAAAACTGAAATGATGAAATCCGAGCGGAGCTCGTTCTGCGGCGAATTGAATGGACATTGAAATGTTGCAGCGGTGTTACCTTGTTTGGTTTTCGAATTAAAAGTATATGGAGAGAGCGATGGCGGTATGGTATGTAATTAAAAAATATAATAAAGATACATTTTCTTCCTGGTCTACAATTAGCTGTATATATTCGAATTAATTTTCACGTTATGAATTTGTTTTTTTCTGAAAAGATATGTTCCATTGATCTTAAAATATGAAGTAATCCCATGAAGCAATATCTGATGAATAAGGGTGTGGTAAAAGCTAACAATTCGGATGGACATTGATTTTTTGCACGACTTTCTATTAAGCATTAGAAAATGTCAAACCATGATATTTTCTAGATCAAAAGAGCCCATCATCTTTAAAAACAGTCTTGGGAACGTAACTCTTCCTAAGCAATTGTCTGTTAAAGATCTGGGTATTTTATTTGATTCTAAGTTAAAATTTAGTTTACATGTATCAGACGTGTGTATGAGATCGTCAAAAATGTTATTCTTCGTCTTGAGAAATTCTCATCACATACGTAGCATCTTATTCATACGAGTGCTATACGATGCATTTGTTCGAGCTTGCTCGAACTGTGTTCCACTATGGGCGCCTAATGAAGCCCCTCGAATTCCCTCAAGTAGAGAAGATACAGAAGAAATTTTTTAGGTGTCTCTACAAGAGGGAGTTTGGATTCTACCCAAGTTTATGCCCCAGCACATGGGTGCAGGGCTGCCTGGGGTATGTAACCCTCCAGAAAAGTAGATCGATTTACTTGGCAAAGCACTTCTTCAAGCTGTTGGTTGGCGAAGTACATAATCCCCTTGTACTGTGCGAGTTGTACCGAACTACATATTTTATAATTATCGGGTATGTCAAATATTTCATAACTCTTTTGCTGTATACAATGTATAACAAAATAAATGATTCAGTTATCTCCCCTAAAGATATGTCATCAGAAGAAATTTTATCAGACGAGAGTTTTTACCGCGGAGAGGAAAGTGAGGCTGAACGAGAGGAAAGTCAGCTCGACGACCAAGAAGATGATGAAGTGGAAGAAGATGAAGAAGGTGGATTGCCTCAAATGTCAAGAAATCCGATAACATGCCCACTCTGATTGGAACGTCATCGAAAATGTGGAAGATCCAAAATTGGCTGATTTGGATACAATACCAACTTATACCGGCAGACGTGAAGTGATAATAAACCCAAAATAAAATGGGGCATAAAAGTGTGATCTTTCTGCGATTCAGAAACCGGCTATTTGCTAAAAAGTTTAGTATATGTTGGCAGAGAAGAGCAAGAGCCGAATCCAAACGGACTCCAAATTATGTTTTATTTATGTACTATTATTTTTGCAAGGGTATTTATTTTATTTAGAATTTTATGTCAAATTATATGTCTAATATACCTTAAATAATTATTCCTTAAAATTTTTTAAAAAATAAAACTGTTTTTTTCCTCAAATAACAATAGGAAAAAAGAATAAAAACAAATATGGGTGTATGTATATAAATGTATAAAATTATAAATTATCATTAAAATATATAAAATTAATATTTTATTTTTTTACGGATTATTGACACTTTTAATAGACATTTATAAAAAAATATTTTCGTAGGTAAAGGGTTTAAATTAACTTTAAAAAATTACTTTATTATTTTCCGTAATGAAAACAATTAGTTTCCATTATTTTGTAATGTAAGGATCTGACTGGGTTCAAGTAATTCATAATGTATAATTCCAGAAAAATCCCACCACACAAAAAACTGGATGATCGAGAGGTCCGAACAGGTGTTAAACAGTTAGATTTCAAAATCAAAAAAGGAATCTCAAAGATGTCGCACGAAAAGGACAAACCTAAAAATTAGTTGATGATACCCTGAAGGCAACGGTGGATTCAGATACTTGTCAAACAATTGAGGAATTATCGTTGAAGATTGGCTGTCCATGGTCTACAGTTCAGGATCATCTTCGTCGCATAGGAAAATTGTACAAACAAGGAGTTTTGGTTCCTCATAAATTGACGGAGTCGTCGCTCGACCAACAGCGTATCATCTAGGTGTCTCTTGTCTCGGTATGAAGCCGATTCATTTTTGCGGTGAATTGTAACTGGAGATGAGAAGTGGGTGCTATACAATAATCCTAAGAAGGGACTCCAAAATATCACGTTAAAGATATGGCAATCCCGTTGGTCTGCTGAGAGTACGGGCAGAACTGGTTTCCGGTTCTTCTCCAATGTACTAGCTCGAGTTAAGCTGCATTTAATTGTTCCTGACCATTACGTGTCCCAGTTTTTAATGGGACATGCCTCCTTTAACGCCAATCTTCATGGTCTGGGTCTCAAGGATGACCCGGCTTGCGAGTTGTGTGACTCCAATGAACTATCATCGGAACACATTCTTTGGGAATGTCCGGAGTTTTCTTATGAAAGAGGGACTATGCTCAATGTAGTGGGGCGTCCCCTGGCCCCGTCTGTCACCAGGATCTTGTCTCCTCCATCCCCGCTTACAGGGCTTTTGTGACTTACGCCGACCAGGTCGGAACGAGATTCTCCTCCCTTAACATATTACCCTTGCCTTCTTAGGTTATAGATTTCAATTGTAGTTGAAAATGTATGGTTGATGAATAAAGAAATTTTTATACACTAATCCTGTACGAAAAAAATAATGGCTTTCTTCCGGAGAAGTACCTGTTCTGAACCCTCGACCATCACTAATAATAATAGTCTTTGTTTGTGTGTTGTGGGATATTTCTGGAATTATACACTATGAATTGTTTGAACCTGATCAGGTCATTACAGCGACAGTGTTTTGTGAACAACTTGAGCGAATGAAACATAAGCTTATAAAAAAAATAATCTGCTTTACATCAAAAAATAAGGGAGCTTGGATTGAAACTTTTAACTCATTCACCCGATTCACCAGATCTCGCGCCTTCGGAAATTACCACGGAAAAATTTTTCAATGAAAAATCGAAGGACTTTTAAAAAGTTAATGGAACAACTGCCTTTACGCTTTTAAAAAGTAATAAAAATTAATATGTTGATTACTTTTGGGTCCCCCTAATATATTCGTGATCAATACCATTCTTCCAAAAATGTTAAACACTTTTCTAATATTTGATCGTTCTTTTTCATCAATATATTTATATAAAATATAAATAATTTATTTATTAATGTTATCTATTATATTTCCTGTTGTAAAATTCGTAGAGATATCAACATTTTAGTTTTTTTTATATTTATTGTCTCGGTAAGAGTACAGAAGCATTTCTCTACCTTTGAAATATTTTGGACGACCAATATGTCTCAAACTTTGCCTCGTTTTAAACGACATTTCTTTTTTTTCTAACGCTGACAGTCAGATATGTGTCATTCTGAAATAATGCTTGTGAAAAAATCGATATTTTTATTTTTTTTATATTATTTAAAACCATAAGTGATACGAACACCGACATAAATACAAAAAATATACTAACAAGCGGCTTTTTTTAGGCTTTGATTACTATAGCTTCAAATAATAATAACGCTATTTGCAACGATACTTTGACATAATTTCAGCGCCATTTAACGAGTGGTCTGAAAGACATTCAGACACGGGGCTGCATTCGTAAATGTTGACAAGACATAAACACAATTAAGGCGTTGTTTGACGAGCTAGAATCGAGGCAAAGGGACCGAGACGCTGCTGCAGCATTCGGCGACAAGAATGCCCCTAGAAAGGGACTCTCCCCTACCTACCCTGCAAAATTTCTTAATTGCAAAACTTTTGTTTGCCGTCGAAACCTCCATACAGACACAACAAGTGTTTGCCAGTCTGCAGACTCACTTCCTGGCCAGGATTGCCGGCAAACTTCTCGGAGCCTTCTTCTTTCTCTTCTTACGTGGCGACGTCACAACGCTCGGTATTTACCTGGGTCCTCGGCTACGTGCCAGACGCGAAACGACACAAGTCGAATTTAAACAAAAAAGATGCATCGTGCGAGAGCTGCAAAAAATTCGTTTGTTAATTTTTTCCGACAGCGCTACACTACAATTTTCACCTGATGAAAATTGCGAATGGAGTACTAAAGCTTTGTGTGTATGTAGACCACAAAAAAGGGGAAAAATTAATCGTGGAGAGTCTTCACAAGTTTTCGCCCAACTTTGGCGAGTTCCCGTCGGGACGCGGAAATAGGGTGGAAGGCTTTGTGAGCGTGTAAAAAGCTCAAGTTGATATTTCCGCGAAATTGTAAAACGGCCACCTTTTCGAAAAAAAAATGCGGCCTTTATGATTTTTTTTTATTTTCCCGAACCCCCCTCCCGTTTTTAAATGTATTCATTTTCGTACCCTTTTGTCGGCTTATGTGTTTATATTTTAATACTGTGAATGCCATCAGTGAAACGGACAAAAATATGTCTTTTATGATGGTAATGCGCGTAATAGGGCGCCCGGAAAGTATTTGCTCCTGTTAACATTATTATGCAGAACTTAGTTTTTAACCCTTTCACGAGCGAATTATTTCGCCCTTTCAGGGTGCAAATGTGCCCCAAGAGCTATTTTATTTATTCCCTTGTGAAAGGACCATTTCAGATGAAAATGCAACGACGTAACATAATAAATACGTTTGTATTCTTGACCATTTTTAAATTAGAATAAATTACAAAAATTGCCAAAAATACGCTTTTCACACAAAAATCATTAGTATTAATTTTGTCTTCTTTAATTATATTTCAGTCACTTTTGCAAACGTTTTTTTCCGGCAATTTTCAGTATTGTGTTTCAAATCTATCTATATAATCAATGGCAGGTAAAAAACTTATTCTACGAACTATTAATTACATAATATGACTTCATAGGATTCCCGTGAAAATTTTCTGGCATAATATCTGAGACATGTACAGGGGGATTTATAAATAGTGCTAAAATAACCAAAAACGAGTCATTTCAAAGATATATATTAATATTTTATTTTTATAGGAGTATAAGATTATTAAGAATTTCAATTTACAATAACAAAACTTAGAACTTAATATTTGCATTAATTATTAATATTTTGCCGGTCCTCCTTTTTGCTTTATCGCGTCGTGAATACTCTGAGGCATAGAGTCTATTAAAGCCTGTAAATGTTCATTTAATATTCCTTTATACCATACTTTTTCTATGATTTTAATTAAAGTTTCTTTACTAGCATGCTTTCTTTTGTGTATTTTAACCGCCATAATGTGCCACAAATTCTCAATGGAGCTAGAATCTGGCGAATTTCCTGGCCAGTGCAAGGTCGAAATCCCATCTTGGCTTATTTTTAGAATTTTTATATAATTCTTTTTACAATTGCTTCTAAAAAATTGTATCATGAAAATTATGCCATTTATGCAAAAAAGATGGTCGAAAAGATATCGATCGATGGCAGAAGATAGATTTCCGGTATGCATTTGTACACCACAGAGTAAACTCCATCAGAAACAGTTTTGATGCATCCGCTCTCCAGATCTAGTCCTCACAAACTGGACTCTTGATTCAAACAAATTAAATTTGCTTAGAAATGAGGATATGACTTTTTGTCTGTCGGTTTTGGTAACTTTCTACTTGAGAAGGATACAAAAGGTGATGTTGCAGATCAATATGCAACATTATATTGCTTCATGAGGAAAACCCTCAAATGGTGGAGTAAGTTTTTTTTTTCTGGGGGATGAAGACGTCCATCATCAATTCCTATATTCTGTTTAAACAACGTGCAATTCATGAAGAAAGAAAAGCAACATCATATATCAAATTCCGAGAAAAATTATTGTTGAGTTTGGTTGGTGATTTTCGGGCTCAAACTATAAAAACTGGACTGGTTCCTATGGGCGATAGGAAATAAAGATTGGACAAAAATCCTCAACATAAATATAGTTTTATTAAAAAAAACCAGGATGTATTGTTTTACCCTGTAATTCTGTAAATCTTTTGTGGACCTGATGGAACATTTTTTTTTTGTGGACCGGAAAGGGTTAATTTTGTATTCATGAAACAGTATAAGCATCCCCTAAAATAATATTAAATAAATAAATTAAAATTTAGAAACAATTTATGACGCGAAATCATATTACAGCAAACGCTCCTATAACGCTCCCTGCTATACCGTGGTATTCTAAAGCAAGTTTCTAGACAGTCCCTCTTTTATCGCTAATTTACAAAATACAATTAAAAATCTCTCTTTAGAGTCAATAACGTGGTCCAGATTTCTTCGTTATGGGAGGGCTGACTGATATATTCATTAGCCGTGTTACTCGCGAAGTTTGATGACGATCTCTGTAATTCTTTGTGTTGAATGTTTTTTTGTATATCGAATTACTGCAATTTAATTTTATGCTTAAAGTCTAGTTCTCCGCTTTATTAAATTTCATTCACTTTACTTGGAAATGTAGTTAAATGGCCGAACAGATTATCGGATACATGTGTACGTGTGACCCTCGGCACAAGCTTATTGACTATCATACCGGATTTGGAAACTTGTCCGATATTATAAAAGCTGCAGACTAATCGAATAGCCTTAAGCCTAATGAGAGTCGGGCCAAAGGACCTCGGGGGTCTGAGAGGATCTCGGGACCTCTCTTTGGTAAAAACCCATTACACGCGTTCGCCCTCTCCCTCCATCTCTGTCCCGGTCTCCCTACATCCGTACGTTAACTCAATAATTAACCTTCAGTCGTCGATTGACAATTTGCACAGACAATGTGTCTGGCTCCAGCGACGCTCAACCTTTTAAATTATCTTCGATCCGCTCACCTGGTCCCATTAGCTCTTCCGCCCTCTTCCAGAGAGCCGCATTGGCTCAGTGAGCTACGTTCGTTTCGAGGCTTTGTCCAACGAGCCGGAGCGCACTGCGGAGCCGGAGTGCTCTTTGTTCTAATGACGTATAAACGGTTTATTTGAAGAAAATTAAAGAAATTTATAGGCGCCGCCACCCACCCCATTTATCCTCGGATTTTCAGTCAATTACAGGTGGATGGAATTACGTCCCGAATGCGAATATCGCCAATTAATTCGTTTAGAGATAAAGTATCAGCGATTCGTATTACCGATGGGAATATGGTTATGCGAAAACTTCACAGGGCACAAAATTATCAAGGGGTTGTTATCAAAACTTGATATGCCCAAATTTCGAAATCGATTGATGACTAGCAAACACAGATTCTCTGATCTGAGATAACTTGTTAATTTTTATATTACGTCGTAGCGTATTATTCGAAAATTCATAACATTATTTTTAATTGATCATCGGAAAATCGGGTTTTCTTTGTTCATTTTAAAACAATGACGCACTAGGCAAAACTATCAAATAGATTTAAAAATTTGACAACATCTTGTGCCCTTAAAAATACACTGCCTAAGTTTGATTAAAAAACCTAGATTTAAGGTTTCACTATTAGAATTTGGCACAATTTAAATATAATTGCAAAACCTCGAAAATATTAAGTTATATAAGACCCAGAGTGGTTAAAAAATTAAGGATATGTACGAAAATTTCATAAAAACATCAGCCATTTCAGTTGAATTAAGAAAATAATCCCTTTTAACTGTCTAAAATATTCTAAAAAATAAATCCTACGAATAATCATTTTCCTTATGATTTCCTTACTGATGAAGAATTCATCAATATCATGACTTGAAATGCTTGGGGTCTCTGAAATACCCCCTTCGGACGATGCGGTTGTTTTCGATCCACCCTGATGAATGGGTTGAACGCTACAAATTATTCATTGTCATTTTCATGAGTGCTGAAAGCAATTTTCTTAACTTTTTAAATTATTTACATCCTTTAAAACTTCTGGCCAAAAATTGGCGGTAAATTTAAGTAAGCCCTTGAATTGCGCAACAGAACCTACATACAAATATTAATGGACGAACTACTTTAAGTATCGGTCCAGTGTTAATTGTCTTTTAGTCCTTTTCTTTATAGATAAAAGTGTAGTATTCAATACCATTATTACCTGCTTTTGTAACTCTTGCAGATCGTTCAGGATCAGGGTCTTGAGCTTCGAGACCAGCTAATCCTGGATCCTATTTAAATATTTACCCATCTTCCCATGTTCAATTAATTCCTTTTCTTCTGAAAAAAACCACTTCTTTTCGCCCGTCCTCAGGTTTCATTCATACATCGTTGCTCATTTCCGCTGCAAGGCTTGTTATCAAACTAACGAAATCCTCTTCATGTAGATTTAAATTAAGTTCTTTGGTCATTTCAACAAGATCTTGTATAACTACATCAACTTATTCAATCATTATTACAAGGGAGATGTCCCAGTGCATTGTCAACTAACAGCAATATCTTAAATGCTAGATTGTTTTCAAAGTATTATTTTTTTACCTCTTGAAAGATCGCGTATTCGAAGACTAACTGTATTTCCCAGACGAGTAAAATTGCTATCGACTCCCAGGATTTTGATGGACAATGGGAAGATTTTCCTTCAGGCTAGATAGATACCTTTTAAAAAAAATCAAACGAACTAAATTTAAATACGCAATCCCAAAACTGCTTAAGCTATCACTCTTCGATTCATGGAATGTTTGATAAAGTTATAGTTGTTGACTTTTTAGCTTCAAATCGAACCAACAACTAAATGTCATCTAGAGATAAATTAGCTAGAGACGGAAATGGCGTAACTTAGTAGCGATTGACGATCCTGTTTGGAGACAAGTCATCACAAGAATCAGTAGATATATCCCATGATTGCAAACAATGATTTCAGAAGTACTTACTAGAACATAAAACAATACCATCTTTAAAGCTAACATCAATAAATACTTACATGATTTAATGTTAATAATTATTTCCTGTTCATCAGAAGGCTATCTTACTTCCGAGTACTAACCTAACCTAATCGCGGTTAAATAAAAGATAAAAGCCACGACACTAATCGTGACTGCTGTTATTAAAATAATTAAGAACACTCGATTTAATCCTACATTAGATCATTGAAATAAAATAAAATCATAGGCAATAAAAACAGCTATATTATAATACATGTATTTATTGATCTGTTTAATTAATAAAATATTTTTTACAATCCTAAGCTGTTATTTATCTTAATATTTTACATTAAATATATAATTTAATCTATCTAAACTAGAATAATACATAATAATCGATAAATAATAATGTATATTTTATTTAATAATTCCAGCTTCAAGAACATCGCGGTCTTGTATTTATTGGCTTTGAATATCGCTGTTAATTTCGATTTGCGACCCTGATTTTTTGATGTTCTTTGCTGGTGACTTTTTTCTGCTGTTATTTACCCTAATATCTTATTAAATATATTTATATCTTATTAAATATATAATTAAAACGTTCTGACCTAAAATAATACATAATAATCGATAAATAATAGTTTCTATTTTATTTAGTGTTTCCAGGGCTTTCCAAGAATATCACAGTCCTATAATATTTGGCTTTGGATATTATCAATATTAAGAAAATTCCGTCATATCATATGGTTTTGGAATAAGCTTTTGTTTTCTTTCGCGTTTTTTTGTCAAGGGTGTTTCTGCGAGTGCTTTCTTATCAGCAACTCGATATTGATCAGAAGAACTTCCACTTGCTCCTTCAAGTCCAATACGACGGCTGCTTCTAGTGATTATATTTGGTTTTCTTCTGCATTCTTTACGACTCTCTTCTTCAAATACATGTTGATCGAAAGCGATAGAAAGGATTCTTGTTTTGCTTTTAAATGAATCGATGGCTTTATTGATGATTTCTGGTTTTTTTCCACGTTTTTTCGGCCACCTTTTTTCGACAGGATTTTTATTAGAAGAACTCTCACATTCTTCTTCAACTCTTGCTGTGGCTTTAGTGATGTTTTTTGGTTTTCTTCCGCGTTTTTTCGGCAAGCGTGTTTCTGGAAGTTCTTTCGCAATAGTACCTTGATTTTTATCAGAAAAAATTCCACTCTCCCCTTCAATTAAAATAGGATCATTGGCTTTAGTGGTGGTTTTGGGTTTTCTTCCGCGCTTTTTCGGCAACCTTTTTCTGGCAATTTTTTTTTGGATTGGATCTTGATTTCTATTTAAAGAACTCCCACCCTCTTTTTTAACTCTTGCTGTGGCTTTAGTGATGGTTTTTGGTTTTCTTCCGCGTTTTTTCCCAGACTTTTTTTTGGCAATCCTTTTTTGGACAGTGTCTTGATATTTATCAGAACTCACAGTCTCTTCTTCAAGTCCAGCATAAACTTTATTGAGGTCTTTAAAATTTTCTTCCTCTACCATTTCCCTAAGGATTCTAAATAAAGACAAAATAATGTTACATATCATACATATCAATAAAATATTTATTTTTTATTTACCTCATTGGATGTTTGTTCTTCTTTCTCCCTGAAAATTTATTAAAAATATTTATAACAATAATCCGAGCAGAATCAAAACATTAATAGTTGCTTTACACTTACGACCCGTAGAACTTGGCTTGGGCTCTCCGGACATTTTTAAGGATAATAAAGGTCTCACTGCAAATAAAATAATATAAAAAACTCATTTATTTAATATACAATTTATATAAATCATTTATTTATCAAATTATGGAAAGCTAGAAAAAAATCAGATACGTCACTGTAATACTAGTTTTTAATAATAACGGTAAAACAATAAGGAATTGAATAAAAATAAAATGTATAAGAGATTATCATCTCAACAAAGCATCATTAGGAAATAAGTTTACAAATATTTTTATATAAATAAATATTTCAGAAGTGGAATTAGCAGAAAAGGTCGGATACTCTTCGTCAAGAGTGCAAGAATGTTTAAAACAAATTGGCTATATTCATAAATAGGGTAGGTTTATGTGGATACCACCTAATTTAAATAAAGAAAGCAAATCTGTACCAACTCGGATATGTCAAGAAATTAATACAATTAGAGGAAACATTTCTTTGACATCTTCTGACAGGGGATGAGATGTGGGTTATAAACTCGAACCAATGTCGCTAAAACAGTGGCTTTCTAAAGATCAGTTACAACTGGCAATGATGAAACTGGAACTAATAGTCAAATAGCTCTTTTTGTTTGTATATTGGAATTGTAAAGTAATTGCAGTACAGAACAAAAACAGTACAGGACCGATTGAAAGAAGCAATTCGTTCATTCTTATTATTCGAAAATATTCTTACACAAATGGGAAAATTAAATTACTAAAAAGATCAAGAAAGGATATTTTTATAAGAAATTTTGGTTTTAAATAAACATACTCGTTCATGTGGATATCGATCACAGTTATATTTCGAAAACGGTTTTCTCATAAAGTGTACTTCATAGACCTGAAGACAAAGTAATCGGAAGGAGCAAGGTCTGGGTAATATGAAGGGCAGCAGAACCTTCTAGTTTTACTCCTGAATTTCTTCTTGGGTCGTTGATTTTAATATTATCATTTAAAATTTCCAATTATAGACAATATACATTTGATATAATTGTTACACCCAATTTTAATAATTCGTAATAAATTATTCGTCCTTCATCCAACCGAACGCACAAAAGAACATTTGAGAGCGCCAAATCGGGCTTAGAGATCAGAACAAGAGTTTGATTAGGAGAAAGCCGTTGCCTTTTTTGACATATGTTTTCGTAAACGATCCATTTCGTAGTGAATGTGAATGATTACGTGCAGAAATCAATTCAAATCCAATATTTACTGTACGAGAAATAGCTGACAAGTTAATTCTCGTAATCTAGTGTGTAAGAACATCTGAAAAAAAATCGCAAGATTGGGAAACAAGGCGTATTGATACCGCGAGATATAACTAACGGAACTGAAGGAGTGCAAATATGCACAATTAATATAAATGAGACAAAAACTCAGTTTTTACACTATTGGAGACCACCATAGACGAAAAGTGAGTACCACGGCTGTAAAAAAAATTAGCGGCGTACAAAAGAGTCCAGTTGACGTCCCGACGTCGCGGACGCGTCAAATCCGATCTTAATCCGCATTCCGAGCGGCAATCGATGCTCATGATGACCGTCGATGATCACGGAATATAATAAGAGTATTTTTTACCAAAGAAAAACAAACGACTTGTTGCAAAGTCAGCAGAGGCGGGGGCCGCAGCCGTTGGCCCGGGCGTCGGTCGAAAATTCAAATGATTTTAGAGCATAACACCACGAATCACGGCCATCATTAAAACGTGAAATAACCACCACTGACCGATTAAAAAAATAAAAACGCATATGTGCGTAAAAGCGACAAAAACTCCGCATTTACGCAATTTGGTGACCACCGGAGACGAAAAGTGAGTACCGCAGCTGTCAAAAAATTACTGACCAAAAAAAACCAGTTGACATCCCGACGCCGCGGAACCGCGAATCCAATCGACGTCGGCATTCTGTACGACGATCGATGCTAACGATGACCGTCTTCGATCACCGATTATAAAAATTATAGTTTTCACCTGGCAAAAAAACGGCTTGCGGCAACGTCAACAGCGAAGGCGAGGGCGACAGTCGAAAATAAAAATGATTTTCGACCATAACACCACGAATCACAGCCATCGCTAACGCCAATCGCCTAACGCAAAAACCCATCCTTGATTGATTAAAAAAATTAAATTCAAATAAAAACGCCGCACTATGCCGCGGTTTAATATGTGTCAATTAAAATAATTCAAATAATTCAAAATAAATGGTGTCAAAATTAATGTTAAAAGGGATCGATTCATTTGAATCGAAAATCGCAGTGAATTTTATATAAAAATTTAATATGGCATCTACAAAAAATTCTTCTTACTAATAATAAATAATAAATAATTAAAGGAACATTTAATTGCATTATAATTAAATCCAAACAGAAGCCTCTCATCTGACATAATCTATCAACCGTACTTTTAAATAATATAAACCAACATTGATCATTTTTTTATTTCATTGTAAAACAAATAATTAAATTATATATATAACATAAATTAAAATCAATAGTTGATTATTATTTAATATATAAACAATAATTTCTACAATCGCCATGCAATAAAAACAAATACAGATACTGAATTTTGCATACTGGAATGATCCAAATGTATCGTTCATAATTAATATATCAAAATAATTCTTATTTAAAAATATAATAATATTTAGAGATATATACTCATGATAATAAGATAAATAAATAATCATGAGAAATAAGGTATGACTTCCATATGACTCTCGACTGCCATTCGAGAGTTTGGTAAGGCCAATGCCTTCAGTGAGTGAGTGCCTCGTGGCTGGCAAGTGATGATGGTGAAGCAATAATTATAGAATTGACTCTATTATAATCTAATTTAATATTATCATAAGCAATAAATTTGTATTTATTTTTTGTATTTAATTATGCTTATAATAATTTACAGCAAAGGTATATATTAATATATAATGTCAAACTAGATTCATACTAGAATTTTTCATAATCTATATCAAAATAATTATTTTAATAAATATATCAGATATTTATATTTAATAAAATATCCATTTCTTAAATTAATTAATGTTGGAAACCTCTACAATCAATAATATAAAATAATAATCAGATTTTAACACGTTGCAGTCCGGGGGACTCGTATGCGAGTCCTCGTGGCGCCAGAGCACCGGTCCGGGGGATTCGTATACGAGTCCTCGCGGCGCTCAGAGCAACGGTCCGGCCGACACGCATTTAAGTCCTCGTGGAGACAGCAGCGGTCGGGGGACGCGCATACGTGTCCTTATAAGTAATTAATAATAATTCATAATAATTCATTATAATAGTAAATAATAGTAATCAATAGTCAATTTTATTCCACGAAATCGCCCGGACTGTAATGTGTTAAAATACATTTAATATTAATTAATTAATAAACAGTGGCTAGTGGATAATTAAGAGTGACTAAGCTAAAATAGTAAATGAATAGATTAAACTCCCAGGAAAATCTATGAATATTCTAAGAATTCTTTATGACACTGGACTAGGAATAAATGTGAGTTTTACAGCCCATCCAACTTTAACCCTTTGTAGGGCAAAGATTAAAATTGGTTAATACATTAATCAGTCGCCTTAAGGTCTATATTTCCATGGGCGCCCATAGAAATGTCAACCTTAATAACGTAATATGTTGTCAAGAATGCTTTTTAGTTAATTTATTGTTATTGACAAGTATTGTCAATAACAATAAAAACTAAAAAAAATCCAAAATAATTAATTTGCCTTATAAAGGGTTAAAGATCTGTATGAAATTTGCATTGATGAATGGCGCTTTAGATTTTACTGTAATGCCAATCATTCATTGTTAAATAAATACAAAATATAAACTTAATTTTATAAAGATAAAAATCAATATATCGTTAAAACATTCACAAAGGTATACATTTAAACTCCCTCAATTAAAACTAAGTAAGTACGAAAAATTATATGATTAATCTCTGATTAGTGAAAGGGTTTAACATTGTTATTATTCTAAAATTAAAATAACAATCAAAACAGATTCATATTGGTTCAAGTTTACAGACTTTAAAGTAAAAAAACTCGCTAGTTTGCATTATATATTCAAAGTATACTATAATACTGAATAACAAATAATTAATTTTGGTATTTTATAAGAAAATTTACTTACAAGTTTAGTTTTAATATAAACTGTCATACCAGATTCATACTGGAAGCTGTGATAAGTGAGACATGTCTATATAAATTGTTTTTTTAATATATATAAATCAACTCTTTACCAATTAAATATTCATTTATATCACAAGAGCGAGTTAAACATCCAAGAATTATTACAATTATTCAAAATTTGGGAAAACAAAATTTATATAATTTATAATTAAAGCTTATATATAGCACAGAGAAGTACAAAGAGGCCAAACTCTCTTAATTAACACTAATAAAAAATAAATTAACAGGAAAAATTATAAAATGATTAATCATACATTCGTAAAAAAATGTCCAATAATCATTTTTATTTAAAAACTAACTGAATAGATTCTTACTGGAAACTGTTAAGCCTATGAAAATAGCACCATACATGTATTTAATTATATTTGTATTATTTTTCATACAAATAACGCCTTAATCAAAACAGAGAAAAACTGAGACTAAGATAATTTTGAATATAAAATTATTATTAACATTGATTATAAATAGTTTATTTTCATTTAACAATAACGATACTGTTTTGTATAAAAAAAGATCTTTAAATTATAGATACAGATAAAAAAAATCATACAAGTAACTTGAATTTAATATTGAATTTTACGTCCATGTAAATTAGATATTTCTTTAAAACAATAATAAATGATAACACAAGCTATCAAAATAGATCCAGATTTTTACAGATTATTAAAGTGAAAACGCGGCAATTTGCATTGTACATAATTAACAAATTAAATAAATATAAAAAAGTCATTCAGATTAAATTTAGAATAATCCTACATTCATTCAAAAAATTTTAGTATTATTTAACATATTTTGATTAAAAATTATTTTCAACATAAACTCTCAAAATAGATTCGTTTTGGAAACTGTCAAGACTCTAATAAATACTCAACTAATAACATATATTGATATAAGAGACAAACTCCATCCTATTTAGTTATTAATCTTACATTCAATAAAAGTTTAGCTTATTTGAATTTAAATAAAATTGTTAAAACAAACTATTAAAATAGATTCGTATCGGAAGTTTGCAGATTTAAAAGTGAGAATATTGTGTTATTAATTATTAGCTTGGCTGTGTTGGAGTTTTTGTAAATATAAAAAAATGTATTAACTAATTTGTATACTGTATACTAAATTGTAATGGTTTTCATAGTTTTAATTATATATAGTTGTTAGATTCTAATTGGAGATGTGTTAATCGCATATCATTTAATATTTATATAATTATTCAAAATTATTAATACAACTTAATCAATTTATATAGTAAAATCTATTTAGTTGATCAATATCAATTAACTTATAGTAAATTCATTTTTATGAAATCGATGGAATAGCTTTTATCAATTATTTTCAAATAGAGTGAGATTTAATTATTATTTTCACTTGAATTCATTCTTATATTATTTATAATTAAATTGATGAGTCAAAATTTAGTCAAATACAAAAATTATATTAAAATTAATTTCACAAGGTAGATATTAGATTTAAGTGAAAATATTATTATTGTTGGTTACAATGCTTCTTTAGGCATTCTTTAGGCTTTAGTTCTATTATAATAAGTTGATAAATTACAATATGAATGTAAACAATATGAAAAAGGCAGAGTAATGATAATGAATGAATAAATTACAAAATATGCAATGAATTAACTAAAAATAAGTATTAGCATCCAATATAAATACAGTTGATTTTCTATTAATGTGAACAGAATTTCATATTTACGTCACAATGCAGTATCATCATACTGTGTATGATTTTCTTGAGAATCAATAAATAAATTATTTAAAACAATTTTTATTAGATAATCAGTAATTAACATTTATAAAATAAAGATACTTAGTAGAATAGACAATATTACATTGATCAATCATCAAGTTATAAAGTGTTAAGAAAAAAACCACAAAAATTTCCCTAGGTATGTAATGTTTTTATCAAACTGATTAAATACTGGAAGTCATCAGACAAAAAAGTGAAAAAATGGTATTACTCAATATTTCCCGAGCTCTGTTCGACTTATTCTAGATTGAAAAAACTTGGCACCTTGCATTGTACAAAATTAACAAATTATATATTGGAATAAATTATTCAAATTGTCATAAATATAAATCAAAATATGGGTATTCAACAAATTTTACTATATTTGAACAAAAAAATATTTCAAAATCATTTATATTATTAACTGACCGACTGGATTCATGTCGGAAACTGTTGGAAATTGAAAAATGTAACATACAATATGTTAAATCCAATTGTTTTATTTTTTATAGAACACTGCCAGATATATCTTAATCAAACCAGACAAAAACTTTACCTTTTATTCAAGTTAAAATGATGATCAAACAAACATGATCAACATGAATGTTGATTGTTTATATTGTATCTTCGTTTAACAATACCGATACTATTTTTAATAAAAAATGGATATATGCATTACAGATGTTATACAAGAGATGCCTTTTTATAATTATAATCATTGAACTAATATTAATGATACAAAACAGTAAAATTCACTGAAATCCTTACAAGTGACTTCAATAATGTGTTGATTTAACTTACATTCATTGAAAATTCAATAAATTTGACAATCATGTACATTACATGTTTTAATTACAAAATAATGGTTAATAAAATCTAACAAGATTGATCCATGTTGATGGTTTGCAGATGTTTAAAATGACAATATTCTGCAATTTGCATTGCACAAAATTAACTATATTATTTAATAATCTTGCATTGATTAGAAATTCATACAATTTTTTAACCTAATTTGATTCCAATAACAAACTGCTTAATATAAACTGTCAAAATAGATTCATTTTGGAAACTGTCAAGACTCTTTAATGTAATAAATGACACAGTAATATCCTTTTTGATAAACAATAAAGTTAATTTGTCATGCTTTAATTTTAGTCCAGTTATTTCAATTATAATGTGCATGTAAAAGAGTAAAAGCAGTGATAGCGAATGATTAAATGATCAAATATTATATAAATCAATCAGTGATTACTATACATTAATTATAAAATCAATTGATATGAATAGAATTTCATATTTACATAACAATGGAATAATCCGATACATAACACTTTTGACAATCAATAAATCATTGAATACAAACTCTATTGGATAATTAGTGATTAAGATTTATAATATCGATATATGCAATTGGTTAAACTATATTACATTAAAGATCTTAGATAAAACAATGATCGGGTTATAGAATATTAATAAAAAACAATACAATATGTAGCTAAATAAACTCTAGTTATAAACATTCATAATCACGCTAACGATTCAATAATCTAAAAATCTCTATTTTTAATAATCAATTATTTAGAGTTGGCTTTGGAAAAGGTCAACAAGTATTGAGCCACAGTAATAGTTGATTATATTATCTGAAAAATCCATTGTTTTCAATAAACTATGCCTGAATCGTTACAAATATTAATAGAAATATAAATCTTCATGACTCTGTTTGTGTTGTTGTTGCATAAATCTAAAAAAAGGGTCTTCATTTCAATCATTGTAGCTAAAAAAAATATAATGAAAATGTAATTGTCATTAATATAAATAAATAATAATAATTGAGTACTTTACACTTGTCTATATACTTATTACTATTGGCATGCTCCTCGTGTCAATATTTCATTATCTTAATCAATATTCTATGATCAGCTAATACAGAGTGCAATCTGAAACATATGTCAAAGATTTATTACATTGTGTAGATATTAATCATTAAAGTTAAAAGAAGAGTGAATGAATTGTGACATCACTAGATTATGCTGTTGATCCATCGTTAAACACTGCTCAAACCATGATCCATGGCCAAAATTCACCACAACCCACAAAAAAAAACAACTAGGCTCAAAACCAGCGTAACTTCAACCGCAGACGCAACGATACTGATCCAAATACGAATCAAATACATACAAAAAAAACAAGATCTACTAATCGGTCGACTGCTGTAGACTCCGATTGGTCCACTCACGTCCAATGAAACATCGGATAATTTACAGTCGCACAACGGGGGAGTACCGAGAGTCGAGTCATCTTGACACGTGCCATATATGCCACGTGGCATAATATTTGGATAAGTAATTTTATGTTTACTTTTTCAAATGTTATGCCACGTGGTTCTTTTTAGGGAAAGAATATATTAGTGATATGGTAAGGACTAGTATATAAAATAATACAAATCGATATAACTTTAATGCTTTATTTTAGAATATGTTTTATTTATACACATTTTTTAATTTAATGAGGAAATTTAAACTACTTGCGACCTCCTGTGCTTTTGAATCTGTTTATCTCACTTAGAAACTCACGGCTCGGCGCTCGGCGGGCTAGTAGATGTCAAAGCGACTCTCTGCGGGCCAGCGGATGTCGAAACGACGCTGAGCGGGAAAGAGGATCTCAAAGCGACCATTGGGTGGCAAGTGGGTCTTGAAGCGACAATCGGCGAGCCAGCGGATGTCGAAGCGACGCCTGGCGGGAAAGAGGATCTCGAAGCGACCTTTGAATGGCAAATGGATCTCGAAGCGACGCTCGGCGGGCAAGCGGATTTAGAAGCGACGGTGGAGCTTGCTGCTTCTCCTGCAATCAGATCCTCACGTTAGAGAAAGTCGGATCAATTAATATAAATATTGGGCATAAATGTAATATTAAGATGAGGACGGACTCTTGCCTCTTTGTGTCTCTCTAGGTTTATTTAGCTTAATAGACACACTATCTGTATAGTTGAGAGTGCAGCATTTATCGCAGAACAAAGCTCGCACTCCCCGCTTTCTGGAAATACAATTAGAATAAAAAAGGTTTGTCTACAACCAAATAAGTAATCGATTGTCGGAACATACAATTGACGTTTAATCATGTCTACGGCCCAAATGTCTTCGGGGCCCACTACGCCGAACGTTATGCATTTCTTGCATCGTAGGCATTTCTTTTTTAACTCCGAGAGTTGGTTCCATTGGCGTTCCTGGAGTTGAAATAAAAGTAAAATTAAATGAAAGCGTCAGTCTTGTTTTGTGTATCGAGGACGAAATCGCGTTCCTACCTGTTGCATCTCCCGCGCTGTCAAACTAATGCGGGGAAGCGCGGGGGCGGAGGCGGGGGAGGGGGAGATAATTCGTCCAATAAGGCACGCCGTCGCTACGCCGCTGATTTTACCTCTTCGTCGATTAACATTTTATTTGCACAATCGCATATTTTTTAATTATTTATGTTAACACATATATTTATAATATTTATAAACGATTCAAGTATAATAAAAAATAAATCAGCCGCGTATAAATTCGAATCAGAATCCATATCGAGCATATTTTTGCCCATTTTTAAACATTATTTCGATATTTTCGTACGCACATTATCTCATTATGCATTAAGAAATAATCACGATTTAATTTAATAATTGAACCGCTGTGCATAACATTTTATTTTGTCTGGCGCGGACCACAAACCCGTTTTTTTGTTAAATAAACAACGAGCATTTGCAATTTTATATATCGGCCTGTCGCTTATCGGCGGCATAATATTACTTTGGAATGTATTTATGTTCACTCGGGCTATAGTTTTTTTTTAGAGTGTTGGTCGTATTACGAGGTGTTTTGTTCCTAAAATCATTCTCTCATTAAAACCCGCGCGCTCGACGAAAGTGACAGCTGCCCTTGCTGCCTCCGTTAGAACTGTCGTAAGTCCTTTATTTGGCGCTGTGATTGTTGATTCTTGTAGTGTAAATTATCCCTTTGTTAATCGGTCATCATCGATGGTCGTCATGGGCATCGAACATAATACGATATTCCGACGCCGATCGGATTCGGTGCGTCCGCGCCGATTAAAAGGCGTCGATATGTGAACGGTTTATTTGTTCGCTGGCATTTTTTTGTCGTTTATATCGAATGCCATCCGTAGCATATTTGAAGTTTAATTATTATTATTAT
>JAGXCT010036110.1:0-33178 GCA_022495035.1 Philopotamus ludificatus | reverse complement strand
AGTGATTATTAGCCCTGTCGCGCAATAGCAATCCTTTCATCATGGAAAAGACCTCTTCGGAGAGGGGTCCCCTAGAAAGAAAGAAGAGGAGCGAAAGTATCGATACGAGACTAATTATTGGTCAACAGATAAGGGTTTACCTTCCCCGGGTATACTGGCTATGTGGTGAGAAATGCGTTAGAAACCAGATCTGTTTATGCACATAAGGATATGTGTACAGATACATGTGCATATTTTTTCAGGGTTGCACTATTTTGTTACGTATTTATCAAAGTTTACTTGAGTTTTACGTCAACTCCATGCAATATTTTGTTGACTATAATATAAAAGATTATTTATAAGGCGATCGTGATACATAAAGCGTTTATAGTGGGTAACTGTTTGGATAGACTTATCTCGTCGTTGGTTTGTCCGCGGCTATGATGGATATGGTGCCGCCAGACGGAGGAGGGTAGGCGAGCGGGGGGATAAGTTTATATAAACCGCGCCCGCGAGTTCTTTGCACAATACACTTTTCATTCGCGATCGCGTATATAGTTACAAAGAAAACAATGTTTTTTTTCTGGTGGAAAACTGAGAAAAAGAATTTAATTGGAATATGCAGGATAAATTAATCGTGCGTCAATTTTTTTGGCCAGTTTGAGATTCTTGTATGGAGTTTTGCCGTAGAAAAAGGATGATGACAATGTAAATAGATCACTGTCGAAAAAATTAATTCTCTCTTTCTCATTGCGGTGATATATTAATAGCAATCGAAGCAAATAAGAGTCATAGAAATACTATAAAATATAAATAATTTTTCAGTTGTTTTCAGAGTGTTGTGAAAATAATCAGTAGCGCACATTCTACGATTATATCTGTATTTTACAATTATTTTAAATATTGTAGATTTTCGATTATATTTTTAAATGGGTTTATTGATACGGCGCGATAGATCTAGATAGCACTTAATCGTGTTATTTAATGTCAATTTCTCAGTAGAGCATCCTATCTAATCAGTTGTTTGTTGGTAATTGTGCCGCCAATGTAATAATGGAAATAAATAAATTTCATAGCTCAATTCTGAAAATATTTCTATTGAAACATTACGATTTATTGTAATCGCATATCGATTATTTGCAGTAGCTCTTTATTTTATTATTTAATGTTAATGCGGTATTTTTTTTTAATTTTAAATATCGGCGCGTTACAGTGTTGCCACCCGCGCCGATCTAGATTGGGATAAATTCGAAGTGGTGTGTTCGCGAGCGCGGGGGGCCGGAATGCGTAGGAATTTTAGGCACAAGCTGTTCGCGTGTTCGCGGCATGCGTTTATGATTAAACCTAAATTAAAATGAGGTCTTGTTGCCGTTTTTTTGGGCCGATAAAGTGAGTTCGGTCAATTTTCATTATGCCGCCGCATTCTTTTTACGCCACCTACAAATTGCATGGCCGTGCTCACTCCACTATATCAACGTGCCGCGTCGACATCTCATTATGCGAAAGGAGTATTCGCAGCAATAATATTTTATTATCGATTTTGATACACCCTGCAATAAACGCCGTATTAAATATAATATTAATACGATTATTTATGTAAAAAATATTTTTTTTGTACTGGAAATTCTCACGAAAGATCAACCAACACTCTTGTTGTTTTAAATTTTAAGAAATCGGGATATATTATATAACGTTACCAATCATATTAATCAATATAGATTTGTTTTTTTTTTAATTAATTGAATTTCATAAAAAAAACATCATAAATATAAGAGATTATCACAGACGTTCTAGAACGAGAACAAAGTGCGAGATTCCTACGTACAATTGCAATATTTAATTACAGTACAATCGCAGATCGAATTTATAAAAACATACACAAATCATTCAAGTATAATTAAAACATCATCAAATGAATATTTGTATTATCCGATGCATTGTGCATTATTTAAATTTTGTTTTTTTTTTATTGTTTTTAATATTTCTTAGAATAGTCGTTTAATCATCTCGTTTCGTATAAATGTTTATGTAAGATAACAGTAATCCAACTGTATTGTCTAGTTTAATGTCACCGTGTATAGGTAGTATTTGGTTATGTGACCTTCCGGGGAATCCCGAGTCGATAGAGAGGTGCGGTAGGACAGCCCTTATCTTATAATAAACAACTTCTTAGTATTCTTAAGTTAACAGAAAATTACTGCACTATATATTATGAAATACACAATTAATCCAAAGAAAACTATGTGCAGTAAACCCTCAAATAACGTTCCCTGCTATAGAGCGGCGACGAAATATAGCACGCACACTTTAACAAACTAAAAATAGAACAAGGTCATTTAAAATATGCAGCTGAAAAAATGTTTCATGTTTTGATCTTGTTCAATTTACAAAATACAATAAAAAAAACCCTAACCCTGAATTTTGTATGGGTGCCTAGTCTTCTATAGAGCGGGTTTCTATACCGTGATCCCTATTTTGGCGCTATAGGAGTGTTGACTGTACAGTGAGGCTTTGTTTAACCCTGAGGATGCGTTCCTAGACTATAAAACGCTAAATTTAAGTGTTACACGGGGTAATTTTGACATGATATAAATAAATGTCATTTTTTTCTCTCGTTAAGCAAATGTCGATAGTAGGAGATCTCATCCAAAACGATTGAGGTGTCGATCGATAAAAAGTCAATATTACATCCATGATATTAGATATTTCCAAAATTGCGCGAATTGTTAATATGTACGAAGAAGATGTCTTAAAATTGGATATGACGTAGTTTTCAATGGTTAGAAAACTACTTCATACGGAATGCAAGTGTCCAAAGTCTGACAAATTGATAGGATGATCTGGGGCATTATTCCCTAGTAATAAAGCTTTTTTATTTTTTTTTTATCACAGTAACGTTTTATGAATTGACGAAAATATTTGGAAAAACACTTAAGTTGTCGTATAGTAATGGTTTTTGGCGTTTTTTTGGTGCTACTAGCAAACAGCGTTAATCGAGGAAGCGCTAAAGGATGCCCCAATTTATATTGCCCTTCAATCAAATATTGCTTTGATTTCGCAGATGAAAAGGCGCCGAAGATTTTTAAAGCAGTGATAAAAAAAGTCGAATAAGTTCACGAAAGACGGAGACCCGGAAGACTAAGGACAACTTGGCTGTAGTTTGAAGGTATTATTACTTTGAGTAAGGGATAAAGGGAAAAATGTTCTCCATAAAAGAATAATGAGCGTGCTTAAATTCTTTAATCCATTTTTGCCCGGTGTTCCAATATTGGAACATTTTGTTTTTTATTACCACTCTAATATCCATTGACAAATAAGTTTAGTCAATGTTTTAAGTCATTATTATATAATGATCATATTAATTGAATTTTAACTTTTGCCTCATTATATGCCCAGTGTTCCAAATTTGGAAAACTTTTGAAAAAATCTCGTTTTGTGACATATATAATTATGTTTAATTGAAATTATCATAAATTTTGATTAAAAAATCGGGCAAAAATTAGTTATATACACGGATTTAAATAATAAAAATTAGTAAATAAATACATAATAATTAAAAATATTCGAAGTTTGATAAAAAATACGCAGAATTTTCTAAAATATTATTTTATTCCTTTCAAGGTATTCAAAAACATCACACACTTATGTAAACAATGTTTGAGGCACTTACGGGACGTTTTTTGCGATATGTCGCAATGTTTATCTCCACCAGCGATTCTTTCTTTGTCGACATAAACATGACTTAATATCGTTCTTTTATAGTAAGAGTATATTTTTTTAGTAAGAAGTTGCACGAAACCATGTCCGGCATAATAGCGTTTTTGGACAAAAAATCCTTACATATTTTCCATTTTTTACGTAGTAAAAATTGTAGAAATCATTTCGACAGTCAACAAATAAGTAAGAATACATGAGTTGTAATGTCAAGAAGGGACGTGTACATATAAATTAATATAAGAATTAAAAAATAGAAATTAACATTAGAAGTTATAACATTAAAAAATTGAGGCGACGTCCTGCCACAGACTAAGCTGCACGCTGATCTCTCGCGACTCGTGTCTAGTACGTTTCACTTGCACTTGGCACATCGTACCGGATGCGAGCGAAATAAAACATCGCGCCCGATTTTATTTTTTTTCGCGGACAATAATGGTCAATGATTATTTAGACTATTTTAGACAAATATAAAAAAAGGTTGTGATATGTAGGATTTATATTGAAAGAGTTATTCGCGAAAAATCAAAAAATTAGAGTCCCAATTAGCACGGCTAGGTTGAATAAATGAAATCATATGGTTCATGGATTGACAAAAAATAAAGATTATTTTCTTTATATACAGTCAACTCTTCTATAGCACCGAGATAGGGATCACGCTATAGAAATCTGCCCAATAGAAGTACCCATACAAGATTAAGGGTTGATTTTTTTATAATTGTATCGTTGTTTAGCTTATGTAATGTGCCAAAATGAAATAAGGTGATGTGTAATGTGACCTTTTAAAAGGTATTGTTTTATATAAAGGGTCGATTAAGAAGAAAGCACTATAGGAGAGACTGTCAAACACAACGCTTCATAGTATGGAGTGCTATAGGAGGGTTGACAGTAATTCTAATTGATTATTTTGTTATTTAAAACAAAAATGATTTTGTGCAAAAGAAATTATTGATTATTTGATTTAATTATACATAAATTATCCACGTGTACTTATCCAAAACAATATCTAATCTAGCGATAAACAAAAACTCAAAATATTTTTTTTTATTATAGACAGTTGTGTCTAGACGTGTCTGATTGTTGATTTATATTGGATTCAAACATAGCATTATTAATAATAACTTAATTTTCAGATTGTAGCGCATTCTAAATGCGAGTAGGAAAATATTGAAAACGCATCCATTTTCTGTGAATTCCGACGCATACTAATATTCGCACACACCGCGGTGCACATTTGCACGGTCACACGTGCACTTTGGCATGCACACACATATATAATTGTGCAGTTTTCGAGTGGACCACCCGACTCTAGCGGTATGAGCGTCCAAACCGAATCGGACTTTAATTAAGCACCTCTAGTCGGGCTCTGGCGGTCGGCGCGCCGTCTCTTATTATTTCCCATTTGGCTTTTCAGCAAAAGCCCACAGCATCTCAAACTGTGACTCGGCGCATATAATTATTCTGCGCTTAATTTCGTACAATAATTTTGTTGCAGATCTGCATAAATGACGCGAATAAGCGGTCGAAACGATTGTCGATCGATATGTATTCGAATGTATCGGTTCTTGTGTTAATCTGAGGATTTGAGATTGCAGTTTAAGTGTTGCTGGCAGTAAAATAAAGTGTAAAAAGAGCAAGAGAAAGGGAAGATCAACGACGTGAACGTAAACAAACAACTTATTAACACCCGCGCCGCCGTCCCTTTCGCTCCCGTTGCCGTTCCCGTGCCGAATCGCAAGGTGCTTGGACCCAACAGGACAAAAAAGACCCGCAGGAGAAACGGGGACCAAAAAAACGCAGCCATAAAAAACTGCAACAACTCAATTTTGGACACCCATAATGAGAACGAGAAGAGGACCGGAGGTACCTCCGGGTGAGCTTAGACTGGGACTTTTCTAGTTGATTCCGGAGACCTCCGGAGCATAATACACAAAAATTATATACACAATAAAATGTATATAATCTCCCGTATTGAGATCGTGCCAGAGAAGTACATCGAACAAGAAGTATCAATGAGATGCGATTCCTTATTATTTTACCAAATAATCGCGGATAAAATAAACTTTTAATTGATCAATAAAACTCAACATAAAAATTTAAATACAAGTTGCGAAAGAAATAAAATACGATGGGCTAGCACAGTAATATAGTGCTAAAGGCCGAGACCCGATTCGCGCGGTTCAGATTACAGAGCATCCGCCACCGCGAGGTGGTCCCCATACCTTTATTAATGTCCTTCATCCATAAAATTGCATATAAAAACACAACAAAACCAATTTATTTAATAACACCACTTTCTTATAACAAATTTTCACCGACGTTAAACACAATCATAATTTCGAGCGGCTTAAGAAGAATCTACGCGCGGACTCGTGTCATTATATATCGATTGATTTTGCGTATATCAATCGTCGAGATCTAATTTGAGATGCAAAAAAATACAATTATGAATAGCGCGCGTCGATTGATCTGCGTTAATTAGTCAGTGTGAAACTGCAACTGTGCGACCCAGTGCAAAATTTCAAAGCCGAACGTTGTATACACGCGGCGCGTGTAAATATTTGCACGGAAAGTGCATTCGGTGCAATATCCACATGGCGCGAGTCAAAACTGGAACAAAAGAGATGCGATCAAAGTTGCATCGCCCGCTGCCGGGACGTTGAAAGGGGGTATTGGGTGTTGATAAATATTTGGATAGATCCAGCATTAGCTGATCTTTTTATTGCGTGCCAATCCAGTGCGATCTACGCCCTCGTCATGCTAATTGGGCGCAATTTTGTCTTGGAATTCGATGGAAAAAATGATTCTTTGAATTTTTTAGAGACGGGTGGATGACTGAGATAACGAATTCATAGTCTAGCCTAGGGGTTCTGAACCTTTTTCCTTCAGCAATCCGTTTTATAAGAAAAAATCCGACCCTTTTCTATTTTTCTCCATAATATCTAGCATACTACACATTAACGATAATATAAATAATTGCTTATTAAAAAATAAAGAACAATTTGACTTATGTTTTTTAATTTTTGTACTATTTTAATTGTCTGTCTGTTTTTTTTTAAATAAATTGTTGACTAATTAATTCTGCCTCAACCGAATAAAACCGAAAAAAAGCTAAAAATAATACTTCGTTGGGTTAATTTAACGTATTTTTCCGATTATTATTAAAATCCCAAAAGTTGTCAAAAACCACGGCGTCACGGCGGCTCGAAAATAACTGCGTCATCCGAAGGGGGTCTCTCAGATACCCCAAGAATTTCAAGTCAAGATATTGACGATCAATAACTTGACATTTTTTGAAAAAATGGATTATTCTAAGAATAAAAATAATTATACATGATATGTTTGGCACATCTTACTGGATGCGAGCGAGAAAAAACATCGCGCTAGTGCCCACAGAAGCGAATATTGTGCTTTTTTTTTAGCAATCACGGACAATAAAGGTCAATGATTGCTTATAATATTTATTGTTTAGATTTTTTTAGACAAATACAAAAAGTTCGCAAAAGAGTTATTCGAGATAAATCACCTTGAAGCTCATTTTGATTCTAAACACCTGATTTTAATATCGAAGATATTAGTAAATCTATTTTATCTTATTGTGTAGTGCTAAATATTTCATTATTTTAAATTCCTCTTATATATTTTAGTATCAATATTTATCATCTTCTACGATCTATTATCTATTTTTTCTTGAGCGTGTAAAGAATCCATGTCAGTCGATTTTCTGTTTTCTTGGAATAATCCTAAACCACTTTTTTATTGGCTTATCTTTTTTAATCGTCTTAAAATAGTTGCCAGGTCTTCTTTCTCTGCGTATCCTTCCACAGAACTTCAGACTTCTACAGAAGTCTTAGAGGGGGTGATGAAATGTTTCTTTCATTCAAATATATTCATTCATATACGGTACTTTGAATAATGTATTGTGTCCATTTTTTTAGATTTGTAGCGCTTAAAAGAAATTCTTGGTTCTAGTAAAACATTTGTAGAATTTATCCGTTATTTATATGCTTATAGTCTTGGTTTCCTGGTGCTTTTCATAATTTTATAGCTCTAAGATTATATTTGCGATCGGTTATGAAATTGTACAAAAAATTATAATATACAGTAATAAATAAACAATGGGGTTTAAATATTTATTGGGTTATGTTTCTAAATTGGAGCTAATATTATAGCTTAGATAAAATAGATTAAAATATTATTTGATTGGTTTATTATTATGAATTAGTTCGTTAATACGACATCAATTGGATTAGAATCTATTGATTAAAAAAATCTAAATTAAAGAATTAACTTAATATTATTTATTTTATTTGCCGAATTATGCCATCGTGTCAAATAAATGGTTTACATATAAAAATTTCGCAGCGAGATATTTTATGAATCTCTATGGAATGTCGGTTATCGATCGATCGGCGGCGAAATTCTCCAAAAATGCCATTCTACAAGAATGTTCTGGTTTGGTTACCCACGAATGCAGACGGCAATTTGTGTAACCACGTAATTCGTCTGTTTCATATTATAAAAAATAAATGCACTCCTCGGTCTGTGGAGGATGGTGCACGAGCGAGTGGGACCGGTGCAAGAAGTAGATGTATCTATCGCCGAGGGCTATTTCCGCGATTTTTGAATTATATTATATACGCCAATCTCATCATTACTCGTGCGACCACGCTTTGCCGATTTCGCGGCACACGGAATATTTTGTTGTGTGTCACCCTTGATGGAATTACATCACCCTCGTTTGTGACGAGTCACGCCCCCCCCGGGTGCGGAGGGCGTGACCCTTCACCTGAAACTCAAAACTCACCTCTGTTCGCGTTTTAAATCAATTTATTCGTCTGCTCTTGATTAAATTAAAGCGTAGCCTATGATCGAAACAACTATTTGATCGCTCTTAATAAAACAATTGACCTTCGCCAAATAATTGATATCTCATCAAAACATTCAAACTTCATGGCGATCATTAAATCACACTAATCCATTAGTGTAAGCCGTTCGTAATAATAGCTCCATTCTAATTATATAATAGTTATAAATTACTCAACAATGTGCCGCTAATAGTAAACGCGTTAGAGATGTAACGTGTACGTACGCTACATGTGCCATTGTGTATAGCGCATGGACAATGCATTGCGGTACAAGGGATTTTTTAAATTACATAACCTAGAGTATTATTATCAAATTAATGATTATTTTTTTCAATAATCCAAATATTTTTTTTCGTTGATAACAAAATTCACATATTTTTTATTATTATATCTTTTACTGATGCGAAAATGGAAAATATGAATAGAATTCTTCATCTAAAGGCAATATCATCAAGAAGCCTGAGTGAACATACCCTCATGTGATTTATATCTGTTCTTAAATATGAAAAAAAATATGTAAGGATGATGTTTTGTTAAAATTGAGAGGGTAAGGACAGAATTGCTAAGGGTAAAAGAAGTGTTTCGAATATTGAAAAAAGCGCTGAAATTATTTTAAAATTAAACATAGTGATTCCTTTCTTTAATCAGGTAACAACTGATCTCATTTTTTTCGAGGACATGTGGTAACTGATTTTAAAAAATATATACAGATACAATCAGGACTTCGAATTGGAACTGAATCCTTATTTTTGTCGGAACGAAAACCGGAGTTAAACCGAAAAAATGTAGGTTTATTTCGATTCGGCAGCGTGTCCTCAGTTTGCTACGGGACATCGTCGATTGTGCGCGTGATATACGCGTCATATTGATTAGTAAAGAAATCCAAAATATCGACCAAATTATGAAGCATATCATGAAAATAATTATGTAGATTTCATCAATATCTTCACTTGAAGTGCTTGGGGTCTATTTTCCTTTATAAATAGATCCCCTTCAGAAGACACGGTTGGTTTCCAGCCGCCGTGACGGATCGGTTAAGAAATCAAGAATTTCTTATTTTTACAGATGTGGACACTAGTTAGTATCAAAAGGTTTTTCTCTGCTTTAAAATTTATTATACGAGATAGTATGAATAAAAATATATTATTTTATTATATTTTAATAATTAGAAGACACTTTTATCTTTTTTAATAATAAATAAATATGTCCAATAATCCTGTAACCATGTCGAATATAATATTTTGTTTTGTTCAATAAATCATATTATTAAGATATAATATACAATCAGCCCTCTTATAACGAAGAAATCGGGACGACGTTATAGAAATCCGCGTTATAGAAGCCTAGACATCCATACAAAATTTGGGGGGAGGGCCCTTTAATTTATTTTTTTAAATTTAATGAAATCAATAGATTTGTAATTTTTACATTCACTTATTTTTAATGACCTTATTTTATTATTATAATTAAAATATGTTATTTGACCTTGAAAATGCACGCTCTAAAGAGGACTGTAGGAAGGACTGCCGAACTCGTTATAGAAAATCGCGATAGAGCAGGGATAAAAGCAGCAATACTTTTAGTATTATTTATTAAATTATTTATTTTATTGTATCAGTACGTAGTATGCTTATTACAAAAGGAGGAATAAATATTCTAAATTATGTTAGAAAATATTTTTTCATACAAATAATAATCACTCATGGCAACCGCAGCCAAGCTATGGATTGGAAAGGCAAGAGCAGAAAGACCATACGTGTTCCAAGTCTTTTATTTAACATTTTTTGAAAAATAATTCTAAAAATGTTATAATATTAAAATAGAAATTGTAAAATTCCTTTAAAAAATGATTATCTATGAAGGAGTGTTTTGGTTTTTTTTTATGTTCATGACCCTTTACAAGGTTTGATTAAACATACGGATTTTTTTGTCAACTATTCTTTATTCTTCAATATTCATTTTGTCCCTCTCATAGGGGACTATTTTTTTTTTGAAGTGGCATATTAACCCTGAGGCGGGTCTTTGCCACCTGGAGGCACCTCCGTCGCAACCGTAATGTCATGACTGTGACGGACGTTCTCCAGGTTATCTGGATTATTAGGTAAACAATTGTATTATTTACAGCTATTCTAGCGTTTTTTTAATATTCAAAACACTTCTGGAATTTTAAATTATTAAAAGAAAATCAGAGTAACTTCTGACTAAGTAAGCAAAAACTATCTTGGCTTTATTAGTTAGCTGTATATTGGAGTAACTCTTCATTAGTAAGCATAACTTTCATACACGAATATTTGGCATTGGTTGTTTTGTTTCGTAATCACAAAATCCACTTAAACTCTTTTATATTTATGTAAAATTTTGATTTAGCAATTACATTCATATTTTCCTTAAAAATTGTCTAATCTTAATCTATGTATCTCATTGAAAATATCATTTATATTTTTAAGCATTATTTTAATAAATAAATCCATATTTATTTAGATCATTTCTCATACTGATTCCATTTTTTAAACGAAACCAATCATCTTAATTGATTATTGGTGTCCCGATTAATATACCAAACATGGAACAAATCGACCACATTCCAAAGCGTGAGAAAAAACAAAGACACGCGAATGGGTATCTGTGTAACATTGTCATTATCCATGACTGTACTTGGAGGCAGATCACCTTTTCAAATTGCTAAAATTGAAAAGGTGACACTGTCTATTATCCGGATGTTGTATATAGCATTGGCGTATTGTCCGGCTGCTGTAAAAGGCAGCGGCTAATTAATATTAATACCAAGAATGATGGTCACACGATTAACCACCGCTCGAGACCTGTTGACAATCCTGGCGCGTGGCATTCTGGGTGGCCCGTTTCAAAATACCGACAAGATACTGCAAAAATGCATTTAACTTGGTCAATTTAACGATATTAGATTTTGTAATAAACATAATAAAATAATGATTGAGTTGTTTTTTTTTTTTATTAATTATGGCATATAAAAAAATGTTATTTACTGAAAATTTTGGTTTTTGGTTAAGAATTCGAATTTTAACCATATTTTCGTTTTCAACCTCTTTTACAGATAATAATTCGCATTCTGATTCATATCGCCTCTTTCTTACCCTCTTACGGTAAATTTTACTGTTATATTCATTCTGTCTTGATAAGATTATCTTTTGAGAAGGATTTTGATCGTTTTCCTCTCTTCACGATTTCAACATTTTTTTAAAATATTTATTTATATTGAAATTTAAAACTTACTAATGCAGAATTACTTCAAGATTAAATCCGGAGATTTGACAGTAAAAAATCATATTACTCTTTCAACCGTAACATTAAGAGGCAGCAGCTTAACAAAGATGGATAGGGGATCTCTATTGATTTTCTGATATAGTATAGTATTAAACAATAAACTATCCACTTCTGTTCTTATTTTATTTATTTTCGAACCATTTAACCAATCCGTCACAGTGGCTCGAAATCAGCGGCTCTGGCCGATGGGGTCTATTTTGTATGAAAATAGACCCCAAACATTTAAAGTCAAGAAATTTTTCAACAATATCTTGACATTTGTTTTAAAAATGGATTTATTTAAGAATAAAAATAATTACTCATGATTATTACTATGCTTTATAATTTGAATATTTTTACTAATCAATACGACGCGTAAGTGAGTGCGAACTCGATGATGTTCCGCCGTGACTGAGGCACGCTCCCGGTTCATCGCATGTGGTTTCACCATGTTTTTTCTCGTTCACACTTGCACATGCGCGATGTTTTTTCTCGCTTGGATCCGTACGAAGCGATAAAAAACATCGCGTCCGTGCAAATGTAAAATCAAACTGTTGTTTTTTTTTGGCAATTGTGGACAACAAAGTTCAATAATTATTTATTTGATTTATTCTTTAGACTATTTTAGACAAATGCAAAAGTTTGGGACTCATCCTGGACCAGCGAAGTACAATCACACATCATTTACAATATAATCAATATAAATTATATAAAATAAATAATATATATAAAAATATATATTATAAAAGAATTTCAAATATTCCTTACTAATTTCTTGCACGGCTTTTATTTTCCAAAGACTATCGTGCAAAAATATAACATACGGTTATATAGATAATAAATGGATTCTATTACTTAAAATAGTTTTCACTAATCCGTTGCGGCGGCTCGAAACCAATTGCGTCATCCGAAGGGGTCTATTTACTATGGCAAATAGTTTATTTTCTTATAAATGGATTATTCTAAGAATAAACATATTCATGACATGCTTTATAATTTGGTCGAATTTTGGTCGGACCACCAAATTCTCGCGGCACTTGTCACTAGAATACGTTTCACTCGCACTTGACACCAGATGCGAGCGAGAAAAAACATCGCGCCCGTGGCAACAGAAGAGAATATTGTTGTTTTTATTTTTTCTTCGCAATTGCGGTCAATAAAGGTCAATAATTATTTACTAAATAGGTAAGGCTAAATAAATAATAAATGGATAAGGAGCGGAAAATTAAGTGGATTTTAATTAAAATTTATTTTAACATAGAGAAATATTTTTTTTTTAAATCTCTATCGTTTTTTTAAACTGTTGTAATATTTCTTGAGTTTCGGTCTTTTAACTCTTTTATATCTTAATTATTTTATCTCTCCGGGTCAAACAAAAAGTTTAAACTCCGTGTCATACAAAAAATCAGTACAAAATGTAATTGTCCATCTTTTTGAACCGTGTTTTTACAAAATCGTCAAAAAAATTCGCATAAAAAAGAGATTCGTGTGTACATATTCATTTTTCGATGATGTCAGTCTGTTTTTAAGAACAGATTAAAAGCTGCAGACTCCAGGTATTGATATTTTAACGAATTTATCTCTCCCTAATTTTTGAGAGCTAAACAAAATTTTGAAAGTATTCTTTTATTACCTTTAGTACCATTTTTTGTTTGTTTTCAGTTCTGTATACCTTTAAGTTTATTCGTATAAAATATATATGATTGCGTGAAATCCATGCGGTTTGTATGAATTCTTGTCATGACAATAATTCTTTAAAAAATAAAATATTTAGGAAATACGTAAAAAAAAATATCAAACGAAAGTCGCGTCTTTCGGTCCCCGACACATTTATTATGTAAATTTCTTTCACATTCCATAAATACGCATTATGCCCAATCTGTTGAATGAGATTCCATTCATCCCCCCTAAATCTGACTGTTTGGATGCGTTGCCGTTATTTGCCTACGATTTGTCACAAATACTCACGTCCCGAGTTTGCAGACAAATGCCGGCGCGGAAATATTTAGGATTTTTGACAATGGGCCTAATCCCCAAAAGTGGCACCGCATCACGAACACGCGGCCCCGTAGCGAATGGGGGATGGAATACCTGACATTCACACTTCATAAAATTCAACATAAGGTCATTTTTTCTATACATTGTGTCCCCTCGCGTGAATGAGGAGAGTGAACCAAAATATTTGCTACATAAATAACGTTTGGGGGAAGCCGATGAGTTTGATGAGAATTTAAACGCATCCGCGTTAAATAACGTGTGCATTATTTTGATAAATAATAAATATAAGGAATATTTATTTAATTCCCCGTTTCACACCCCTTATTGATTGCAACACGACCTTGATATTCCTGAATGGGAATACATGCAATTTGCTGCAACGGCGTACATTTCAATTTATTATAATGACGCTTCTGTTTTGGTCATAGCAGCAGTGGGTGGCTTTAGGGAGATTTCTTTGTTCGAGAACAGACTCCTTTTTGGGTGAATCCATGGATGCGATACACTACAAGTTTTACTAAGAATATTACAATAAAATATTAATAATATCGTTTCAATCGTTAGCTAAATCGATTCACATTGAAAACCATCAGCATGATCCTCAGATTAATGTATGATATTTTTGCATAAATGAATTATATTTATTTCTTGGATATTATGAATCGTTTTCTAATCGTGACAACTGCAATCGGCATTATAAAAGGAGCGAGCGTTGCATAGAAAAATGCATAACAATGGCGACGGAAAATATGATAGTCATTACCAAGCCCACTTGCATATCAAATAAAATTCAGTGCATAATACCGTTTTAGGCAATTTGCAATACACATTGCAGCATTTGGCAAATTTCTGTATATGTATAATTTATTTATTTTTTATTATATTCCATTGTCAGTATTATATGCGGTGGTACATTATGAACCAGATGCTAGTACTTACTCGTTTATGGACATGAAAAACTTTATTTTCTTTGCCAAGACCACCATTATACCATCCGGAGAGTGGGTATGAAAATAACATAAAACGGATAGTATGAAAGTTACATTGAACCGATGTATACCAGACGAAAAATGGAAGAGTATTATATAACCACATTGCCATGCTATACAGTCGACAAGGGTAGAAAGGCAATGAAAAAGGAAATGGAAAATCAGAACCGAACTCTTACACCAAAACAATTATTAATATTTTCTTAAATTTGTAAATAAATTTTAAATTTTCAACAGATCATAATACAATCAATCCTCCCATAGCGTCGAAATAAGGACCACGCTATAGAAATCCCCCTTATAGAAGACTATTATTAGTTAGGTTGTTTTGAATTTTTCTAAACATATATTTAGAATGTCCTTGTTCTATTTTAAGTTTGTTCACGTGCTCGTATTATATTTTCTTGTCAATCAATGAAAATTTACTTTTATTAGACGTTTCAATGTATTACATAATTAAGAAATATGTAATTTAATTTTCAAAATGTAGTGTTTTATAGAAAACAGCGATCTAGAAAGAAGCATTATAGGAGGGACTGCAGCGCATGGCGTTATATATTAGAAATCTAATCATCTATATTTTTTATAGTTTAGTAGGTATTATGATTTATTTAATAATGATTTTTGAAAATTTAGAATAAAGTATTTTTTCTTTTTATTTGACCGTGTAAAAAAGAACAGAGTGTTTAATTATTGTCGTGTCTTGTAGACAGAACTATTTTTTTTTAAAAAGTGCTGGAACTCGTAGCCAAGGGCGCGTTGTTCATATGGCCAGATTGTGCGACGCACACGGGCACCGGAATTACGCGCGCCGAGAGGCGCCAAGAGGGGAAAAATTTAATAATATTAAATATTAATTAATTAACCTTTTATAAAATGGATTTATTATTTTAGAGAAGGGGGTGAAGATAGGGGTGGGTTCCAATTAATGTTTTACACACAGGCGCCAGATATTGTCTGCACGCCACTGCTCGAACCATAAAAAAATAAAGATGCCGGAACTTTTTATTAAGTAAAATTAGTAAATGAAATTTAAAACAGCACGAAAAGCATAAAAAAATAAACAAACTTCAATTTGTTTTTATTTTTTCTTTTTAGAAAACAAATGATATATCACGAATAAGTTAACCTTCCGGGGAAATATATGATTTTTTTATGACACTAGTTAGGGGGTGTTTGTAAAGTTGGCTTTCCAACCTCTGATCTATAAAAAAAATTAACAATGATTGACGTTTCGAAATTAACTTTAATGCCATCTATCCATGGTCAGATAAATCTTAACATTTTCTTTGCGAAGTTAATTAGAAAATATTCGTTGTCTTTAAATTACATTTATTTTTTTGAAAGAAATCTATCAACCTAGCTGTGCCATTGAGGTTGGCGACCCTACATTATTTCTCGAATAAATCTTTTAATATAAATCCATGTCACAAACATTTGGAATTTATCTATAAAAGTCTAAAAAAATAAATATTATAAATAATCATTGTCCTTTATTGTCTGCAATAGCAAAAAAAATAAAATAAAAACATCACTTCCATTGCCTCAAACGCGAGGTTTTTTCTCGCTCGCATCCAGTACGATTTGCCGAGTGCGAGTGAAACGCTAAGTCGGCAGTGGGGGATTTAAGGGTCATCTTGATTAGTTAAAAAATCCAAAATATCTACTAAATTATGAAGCATGTCATACGTAACTATTTTTTTTCTTAGAATAATCCATTTTAAAAACAAATATTAAGATATTGATGATGAATTATTCAATATCTTGAAATGTTTCGGGTTTCTGATAGACAAGAGTTAGAGAGTGCAGCATTCATCTTATAGTTTGAAACGGAAAATAAATAAAATATTACAAATAAAAAAAATAAAAAAAACGAAGACTATACGAGTCAGTAAAAGATTCTCTGCTTAGTACTAGAAAGAGTTATTTTTTTCAGATTAAAACAAAAAAAAAATAGCGGAATCATTTGAAAAATGTACAGAAAACCCATCCATAATTTCGGCGTGTACAATTAGGTTTTGAATTGGCAAAATCAAAATCATTTATAATATTTTAGTAATGATCCATTACTGAATTTTAAATTAGATATTTTTTTACAAAGTTAAATCTCTAGATTGACATAGAAACAGCTCAGACAAAAAATTTGAACAGCAAAATTATTAACTTTTTAATAAAACCGGTACATTGTTCGTTTTTAATTAAGTTATTTTCTTATCAATTTATTGTATCTTTAAATTTGTAATAAAAATGATATTTGTATACGAGCGTTCATTTAAATGGAATTTTCCGCCGATTTTCCGAATCCACCCCCCGGAGTCGAAGGCGCCGGTTTGCTTTACGACCGGCGGAGACGCCCAGACGGCGGCCCCGTTTCCATGGTGACGCAATAACGACTGGACCATCTTCCTTCATTACCTCGCTCCAAACGTCGTGTTTGTCTTCAGCTGTTACTCCCCGGCGGGAACGAGACGAGAAAATTGATTTGGCGGGGTCAAATTGGGTCGGTGTGATACATTCCTGATGAATCATCACTCTGATTAAGTTGAGTTTTTTTGCGTATTGTCTAAAGCAACTGGTGCATTGCAATTAGTCATGTCATAGGGTGAACGTTCTCGATATGATTGAGTCATATTTTCAACCTTCGGAGTGAAGCCATCTCGGCTTTTTCCCGTCTCTAACTTTTTGCAATTCAAATACGGGGTCATTGAGGATCTCATGGGTTCGAATGTTCAAATTAATTTTATGCGTATTTTTATTACATCACAATTTTGTAATAGATCGCAATTTAATCTGTAATCCACGGAGCAAGCAAAATAAAAATTACATGGCAACCGTCCGGGGTGTAATACCCCATGGCCATCAATCCCCAACAATCAAAACCTTGACCTTGAACTACGACCGTAACCTCAACAATTTTATTTTTCCTCTGAACAAACAAACACCACAGTATTACTGTACGAACGTTTGCAGAATAAATAATCAATATATTCGCAATAAACATGGGGGTTTTATTTAATATTATGACAAACTAAATGCAAAAAAATATAATAGATTTATATAGAGGCGTATAAAATCAATTTTTCTCTCACATATGTACGCGCGTATGATTTTACGATTTATATTATCGTCCACTAAAATTGACGGCGTATCGAATAAAAAAGAATATGCGGCAGTTTATTGTATAGTAAAAATAACAATAACAATTTTCTTATTTGCTTTGGCCGCGGATACGACGTTCGCAGGAAAAGCGAGACACGCTAAATAAATTACGTAGTAATGTAGTAAAGTTGGGTAGTAAATTTACCGCGAGGACGCTTTACTGCCGTCTCGTAGCGGCGGCGTAGACGCGTCGCATCCCCCGAGGACGTTGGCCCATTAACGACCCGAATTACGACATCGTCTGCCAAAATACCGGCCGTAAAATTTCCGTTTCAATTAGTCAAATGATCGGCGCTTTCTTTCTCTCGTGGCCGGCAATTAAAACATTTAATGTGGAGTTGTAAACGCCGGACAAATTATGGGGTTGCGATGTTGTTAGCGATCGAACCGCGACTCTCGTTAGCATGGCAAAACAACAACGCATTGTGTTAACGTATAGCGCTGTTGGGACGTGAGGTACAGTCACTCCTCGACTTACGTGATTTAAAAAAATAATAGTTATTTAGTTGATGCTGTTGGCAATGCACCGGGACATCCGCCTTGTGATAATGAAATATAAAAATAATATTTCTTGCTCCGAATACATTCTCTATTATTCAACAAATAGATCAAGACGTAATACAAGTATTACCTACGAAATACATTTGGGCAGCAGTTAGACCTGTCGATGGACAATTTTGAAAAGAGTAAATCATTTATAAAACATTTATAAAGCTGTTCAAAATATCGGTGATGCCTGGAGTGAAGTTGCAATGTCTACCATGAGTAACGTATGGAATAAGCTCATCCCCCGATTGGTTGAGGAGAGTAGTACATCAACTGAAGAAGTTGACGTAGTTATTGAAGATCTTGTTGAAATGATCAAACTACTAAATTTAAATCTAGAGGAAGAAGATTTCGTTAGTTTGATTAACAGTCATTCAGCTGAAATGAGCAACGATGTATTGATGAAACTTGAGGACGGGCGAAAAGAAGATTTTTTCAGAAGACGGATTTATAGAAGCAATTTGAAACTGCGTAGATTGGTAAATATTTAAAATATGATCCGGGATGTATTAGCTGGTCTCGAAATGAGCTTTGACATTGATCCTGAACGATCTGCGAAAATTACAAAAGCTGTGAATAATGAGTTTGCATGCTATACTTTAATTTATGAGGAAAATAAAAGGGACTAAAAGATAATTAACACTGGACCGATACGTGAAGTAGTTCGTCTACAAACATATTTATGTAGATTCTGTTATGTGCAATATGTGCAATAAATAATATTTTCTTAAGTGTATAAATTAATATATTGATATATTTTACTCTCACCTCTCTTTGGTCGGCACCCTCATGTCTGAGGATCGTGATCCTTGATTTTGTCTTTCCAGGATTCTCTGCATTCTGCATCCGGATGGGCACCCTGCCCCTTCCCCTGCGTCCTTGTACGTTTCCAAGCGCGACGAGCTTTCTCCAGGCTATCGTTCTTCTGGCGAGATGCCCAAAGTATCGAAGAATCCTTTTGAGACATATGGTCGAAAATCGGTCTTCTTTATAGTTCCCCATTTCTTCTAAAACGGACACGTTTGTGAAGAATTTTCACCTATCCTTCCAAAATAAAATATATTTTTTGCCAAAAATCCTAAAATTTTGTGTTTTCTTCGACTTACGCGAAAATCATCTGAACCAATTAATCGCGTAATTCGAGGACTTTCTGTATCCTGCATAGTTACGGTAACCATCAGTTTTATATTTCCAGGCACAGATCTAAATATCATCAGTCTCACCCAGATTTTTTTGAGAAAAAATGCTGGACGTACAAACATTCTTTGCCTCTGATTGTTAAAAAAGCGACAACTGAACTAGACTTTAACAATCTTCTCGACTATAATAAACTTAATATAAGATAATGTATTTGAATTCAATAACAATTGCCATAAATTTTTAGTAGGCAGTATGATGAGTTGGGTAATTCTCCGTTTAGTGCCTGCTTTGGCAGATGTAGAAGGAAGTTTAGCCTTTATGAAAGAAAAGCAAAACGACACAAAGATTGAAAATTCTCAGTTATTTGATGAGTTTAATTGTCTCTGATCTTCCCCACTTTGAACCTGATTTTTCTTCCAAAAATGTGATCACTTTGTGCATATTACAATTTTGACGCAGTGACTTAAAATATAGGGTAAATTCTGCTCTGTCCAGAAAATCCACAAATTACTACTATATAGTAAGAATGTTATGAATATTTTTTTATGCAATATTTAAGAATAATTTTTGTGGAATCAAAAAAAATAAATATATATTATAAGAATTTTGAAATAAATATAAGATTAGTAAGAATTTAACTCCATTGGTGGATTTCAGCTCTTTATAAATCTAAACTAATATGGACCACTAAAAAGTGGATTCAGTAGTAGAGGATCTGGCTAGAAAATTCATTAGCCGTGTCGATGGGGTTTATTGGGGACACCAAGTTTTTGATTTTTCTCGAATAACTCTTTTCATATAAATATTACATGTCACAAACTTTTTGAATTTGTCTAAAAATGCCTAAAGAATAAATATTATAAATTATCATTGACCTTTATTGTCTGCAATTGTGGAAAACAAATGAAACAACAATATTCGCTGCTGTTGCCATGCGAATGATTTTTCTCGCTCGCATCTGGTACGATGTGCCGAGTGCGAATGAAATGTGCGAGTGACACGTGCTGCGAGAACTAATTCAATTCAATTTTTTTTAAAAATGTCAAGATATGATGCAGAATTCATTAATATCTTGAATATCTTGACTATCTGAGTGACCCCCTTCGGACGACGTGGTTGTTTTACAGGTGCTGTGACGGATAGGTTCAGTATCTGACCCGTTTATACAGTAAAAATAAGCACTTTTTAAAAAATATCATTTATAACACAGCCCTCTTTTTATTTGTTCTTAACAAAAAATAAATACTCAAAACGAAAATAAACCGATATTTTTATCGGTTCAGCTCCGGCTTTTGTCCCGGAAAATTGACACAATTTACTATATAACAATGATGTTATATTTTTATCTACACGGTTTTTGGTGGAACGTATTTACCATATTAAAAAGTTGAGTGTATATAGTGAAAATAAGTTAAATACCAAAAAATATTTTCTATCTAATAAATATGACATTCTTTTCCTCCTTCAAAATTAGGATTTTTTGTAAAATTTTTAGGGATTATATTTTTTTTAACATAACTTCATATATTCCGGGTCAATTATTTGTATGCCATTAACCAAATTAAAAAATAATGAATACAAAAATGTAGCACAACTATTTTTTTTAATCAAGAATATTTTTTTTTATATATAAGATATTAATCCACTTTTTCTCATTTCTGAGGATCGTGACCATGTGCATGATTCCCCTTATGGGGGACCATGGACATGGTTTTCATGGGTATATATAGTGCAGTGGTTTCCCGTTGCCTTCTGCACCGCAGTGGTTTTTTTTATACTGAAGAGCGCTGCTGCCCGCTTCCCAGCTTATATTTTTGACAATTATTTTTTTTGTGAGATGAAGGTCGTCAGCCTTCACCCCACCCCTCTGTTGACCAGCGTCACTCAGAAGTAATCAGAATGGTCACCCATCTAAATATATATCCGTCATAGCTTAGAGGTAATTACAATCAAATTATGATTGTTAAAGTTAATCAAGAATTAATCATGATATTATGCATAAGTTCCGTTACTGTAATATTTTTTTTATTAATAAGCAGGGGTATAAAAATCAGAGCAGAAAAACTCGCAATGACGCAGGTTATAATCACTCGAATACTATAAAACTTAGTCCTTATTTTTTTAAACCTTAGAATCTTTGTATACGTTTTATTTATGTGCAATAAAGCAAATATTTTCAGTTAAGTGTATCAACAATCATTCCATCTACGATAAGCGTACGAATGATCAGATACTGTGTTCCAAATCGAATGAAAGATGTTTATTTATATTTAATAAAAATAATATATAGTGTTTTAGCTTATTAGTTTTGAAGAAAAATCTCATTAATTATTTCAGGTGTGTATTAAGTTTAGTTTAACTAAAAGTGCCAATATTAATATAAGCTCAAAGCTCAGATAGAGTTAGATATGTTCTAAAAAAAAGCATTTCGATTTTAATTTCTTCTCACGTCTATTTCCATTGACATTTTTATCTAAATTTAATTTTAAATGGAAAAATGAATAAAACATATAGAATTTATAGAAAAGCTCATATAGCGTTCCTCTTTAATTATGAAAAATAGTATAGCAATGCATGTACGAAGAATGTTCATTAATAATTAAAAAAATACGAAATTTTCGTGATGCTAGTTTTAATTGTTACAAAATCTGACAATATGACTAAACCTGTTACATTAATATGAGCCTGCTGCATGACGAATAATCCGAGGCAGCAAGGCACTTGATTACATCAACTATGACGTAAGATTACAATATCATGTAATTATATTAAAAGGCTGGAACAATGGTAATTATTTGTGAGAAAATTTATATTTCTACAATTCATCTGTTTAATTGAGAAGTACGGATTATTTTTGAAGAGGCTCGGTTAATTGTTTATTAATTAATTCGTGTGAATTGGCCATTACACATTTTTACAAAATTTGCTCACAAGTAATTAATTTTGTTCTACACGTACGATAATTAATATTTTAATGCGGTTGCAGCTAAAAAAAAATATGGCATTTGTTTAAAAAATATCGCGATGCCAGAGTTCCCAATTATGAATAATTATGTCCATAAAATTTTGCGATTTAAATCGCAGAAATAAAAGTGGAGCATGTGTCTTTATTAAGTAATTAAATTAATTATCCGTGTAAAGTTTAATTGTACATGCAACGTTAATATTCTATATTTAAAAAAATATAAAATTTTGTTCGAAAAATATATTATGTATTTTTAATGAGCATCGTGTTTGCTGACTCCCTGCTGAGAATGGCACTGAGAATAGAGCTAAAGATTGACTGCTCTTTTCCTGCTGTTATAATATGAGCATAGAACAAAATTTTTATGCAAAAGCCAATTTAAATTTCAGATATTCAGATTTAGTTGAATATATATATATAATAATTTATAGAATACAATTTGTGTATTTATATTATTATTTGCAGTTAATAAGTTTAGGAAATTAAAAATAAATCAGTGATTCTCAGTATGTTTTATTTTTAATGAATACCAGTTATAAAGGATTATGAAAATTCTTGATATATTCTGAAATGTCAATACATACAGTTGGCGTCATTAAATTTCGCGAGTTCATTAAAAGCAGCTTTCTTTTATTAGTCGACGTCTACCTTTTATTTGTAAAATTGTTATGTTTAATGTGTTGATCAACTATTTCCTTATTACTAAGATAATTTTTGTCTCTAACAACAGTAGACAGTAAAATTAATTATCTAATATAAAATGTCGTGAACACGGTGAAAATTATTTTTGATACAAAATTGGGATATTAAGTTATAACTACGATACTAAGATTACGAAATCAGTCTTCTGTATGCATTCTTGTAATATATAAAAATCGTATCGGTATATTAATGAGATTATAAATAGCATGATCGAAGTGAAAGAGATGTGTTTTTTCATTAGTTTGATTATAAAATATTATATAAGCTTAACATTATATTCGATATCTCGTTAATCTCTTAAAATATATAGAAAACGATAATAATAATTAATCCCCTAAATAAGAAGCAACTAAATTTAATTTAAAAATAAATTGAGGATTGTCTTATTTAACAATGACAGAAATTTCAATTTATTTGAATAAAATTTGCTAAATAAACGATGAAGTAATTTGTAAGATTTGGCGAAAAATGTTTTGTATTTAATTCCATATTTAAATGATGGTGTAGGGCAGGGTTCGGAAAACTTTTTTGAAAAGAGCCAGATAAATACAATATTAGACTCTGTAGTAACTCGAAAATTCATTACAATTATACTTTATAATATCAACAAAAACATAAGTAATATTTATACATTTTGCTATTAAATAAAAATAATTCTATTTAATAATTATTTTATAATACTATTTTTTTCTAAGATATAGCTTATCATACTAGTGTCTGCTGATTCAAAAAGGCAATAAAATTCTACCCTTAAATAATTATATTAAAACTCTTGCTATCCCCTTTTAAAATTCAAAAATATATCAATCTTTAATTGCAATCATATCCCAATACCATCCTAAATACTCTCAAAAATATCATAATTCTCGACTCCGAAAATCCATTCTCAGTAAGTTATCCCCAGGTTAGAAATAAAAGGTTAAATCCAAAACAGACCCCCAAAATTACCTTTTAAATGCACTTTAACTCTTTTAATATCAACCCGATCCTAAATAACAAAACGTATTTATGTGAATAGAGAACTAGCCTTAAAGCCTTGAAATCAAGGACAAAGTAAAGTAAGTAAGAGTTAGAAGTTAGTATTTTTATCATTAAAGCTGTTTACAAATAATGGTCATTATCATTATTACGATTTTACATACTTCCTCTTTTAAAAAATGTCCTTTCACATCGGTACTTTCAAATATAAATTTAAATCAACTTAATCTCTTTTATTTTATTTTTATTCGTGTAAAAAATCACATTAACTCGGCCGGACGACAGTGCGCCAGATTTGGCCCGCGGGCCGCTATTTACAGACTCCTGGTATAGAGAGAGATCATGACATATTTTTTTTCATTCAATAATTTTAAAGCTCAGAAATAAAATTGTATGTATATCAATATTGTTATGATGTCTCAGCCTCTATATACGCCTTTAATACCTTTATGCGAATTTTTCCCTATTTTTAAAGATAAAATAGGACAACGTTTTACAAAGATTGAGGAGATAAAGACAAAGGAGCCAAAGGCTATACCAGAAATCGCGCTCTACTAGTGTTTTAAAGTTTTGAAAGAATTTTTGAGCAAAACAATATCATCACGAGGCATAAGCCTCCGTATTCGACGGACATTAACCCTTGTGATTTCTTCCCATTTCCAAAAATAAAAATTTAAAGTATTAAAAACGTAATTTTGCTATAATTGAGAAGATAACGACAAAATGGTTTACGTTATATTAGTTAAAAACAACACCGTCACGAGGCCTTAGCCTCCGTAATCGTCAGACATGATCCCCCGCGACTTCTTCCTATTACAGAAAATGAAAAAAAACATCATAGAATGCCATCTGATTTGACAAAATGGCTAAAAGAGTTAAACACTATATTGAAAACTGCATTTCAGTATTGCTTTGAATATTAGAAAAAACACTGATTGATGTGAAGGACACAAAATTAATATTGATTAATAAATAAAGATTAATTGAGAAAAAATAATATTCTGCTTATTTTTTTTATTAAACCTCGTACATCGCCTTCCAGGTACAGTCTCATGGATCATCCAGATCTTTTTGGGGATCGTGTATATTTGCATCATTCAATACATAAAAAACCAGGTTCACATGGATAATATTCTACGTATTTTTTTACATTCAGAAGAATTTTCCTACTCGAACGATCGTATAGAATCTAGAATTTAATCAAGTGGCCATTTTAGCTACAAAGGGAAGGAACATAGGTCGATTCATCACCACAATTTAGTATAGTTTTAAAACATTAAGTTGTAAATAAATGGATTTAATATGTCTCTTTAAACGCAATAATATTTATACACGGATAATCGGATGTGAACTATATTTATTTTGCGGTCAATTACGGTATATGGATAATAAACCGACAAATATCATTTATAAAAATACCGACAAAAAAGTTGAACTGACGTTAACGTTTATATTATGACTTCTGTATATTTTCCAATTGAATTAAATTTTAGAATGATTTAATTATGAGTAAAATAGATAAAAAAATGATCGAATTAAATATTTTTTTGATAATATATTTTTAGTTCATTGCCATATAGAATAATGCTTTAATTTAATAAAGAATTTTCCGATATGCGTATAAATTATGCCGAATAAGATAATTTTTGGGCTGTGCCTCCAGAGACGAAATGGCAATTGGACCGATGCCATTAGCGCTAATAGGCGATAGGTAACTGCTCATGTTTAGCCAACTGTTGTACCCCCGGACAATGAAGGAGCGCCTGGCAACTTACCTCGGATGACCTTGCAAAATAAACGAAATAATTTATTCCCCCTTTCCCCGAACGGCGGGCACGGCAATCTGACCCCTGGGCCCGAGGGGCCGAGGGGCCCGGGTCGCGCGCCCCGGGCCCCCGACTGTTGGGGGCCGTTGTCCCGGTGTGAAGTAGACACAATGGCTCGTCTACCGGCCACCGCACAAATACTATATCGAATAATGTGTAGTGCATAATGGCCCCAGCTTCCGGTCTAATCTATGTTTGGTACCATTAATTGTGTTCTCTATATTTTTTTCTATATACATATTCCTACACTATCAACGGTACAATGGTTATACGTTTGCGGCCATTTAATTTTATTCAGAGTTGCAAAGATAATTGTGAGCAGAAGCGATCCTTGGTCTCTCTGGCGCGAGACGTCTGGGAATACGAGATAATAGGTTAACTACTTGCGGCCATATTTAAAATAAATCATATATTATTAGAATACCATGATTTTGTTAAATCATTGCTAAATTTCTTCATTAAATCCTAACAACAGCAAGAAAAATATTCCTAATAATAATACAACGGTTATATCTTATTTTAGAAAGTTTTAAAAAACGCCTCATTTTTTTTGCTGACTTTTGCTGACTTTGCTCGAGCTATGGATATATAGCTCGAGCTCGTTCGCGAGTGCTTTTCCTCCGCCAAATGTGAGGACAGGTGCTCTCAGAAACTCTCCGGTAACCAGAGCTATTACTCTGCTCAACAAGCCGAATACGTAAATATATTTTATGTTAAATATCGGCGTTTCGTTGATATTTTATAATTCTTTTCTTTTATATTCGTGATTGGCGACCTGGGTTATTCTGTAATGTCAATCACGCATTGTCTTTATCAAAAATAAATAAAAAATATTGTGCGAAAATATTCTTAAATTGCATAAAAAAAATGTTTTTTGATTGAAAATAGCACGATTCATGTTCTAAGACCGTGTTATATCAAAGCCATGCAAAAATATAATCAATTGTATCACGATCAAGAGAGATATAATGAATGTTGAATGTTCTCGATTTACGCGGTTTTTCCATGAAAAACCGCGCAAAAAAGATGTGGAGCTCATATAAAATGTAGGGATACTTTCCGAAAATAAAACCGCGTAAAAACATGATGTTTATATTATATATTGATGTGTTTTTTAAATTCTTGAATGCTGTAGACTATTTAAAATACATTAAACCTTGCTATAGCGCCAAGATAGGAACTACGCTATAAAAACCCGCTCTATATAAGACTAGGGATAAATAAAAAAATTGGTAATGTTTTTTACTAACTACCGTCGAGTTACAATTTTGTATCATTTTAAAGCTCTATTTGTAGTCTATTCTTTCTATTTTTTTAATAAAAATGTCAAGCCCAGAGATTCAAGCCTCAAGAATTTACGTTATTTTTTTGCTATTTTTATTCGATAGGTGATTGGAGTCAAAATAAGCACCGAGACCATCTGCAAAAATGAATGGGGACGATATAAACCTTCGAAAATGCTATAGATGGTTCAAAAAAATTAAAATTGTTAATAGAGAATTAAACGTTAACCTTTTCCACTCTAAGGGCCAGACGTATGGGCCCAAAAGATTTTTTTAACAAACAACTTGAGCCACGTTTTATTTAATTTAAAATAAAAATAATGTATTTTTTTAAAACTGATATCAGATCAAACCTTATTAATGCTTTTTATTCATTTTTTGAATGATTTTTAATAAAAATATAATTAAAATAACTCATAGATTCGACTAAAAGTGGATAGAGTGGAAAGGGTTAAACTAAGATCTGGTAGACCGCTAAAATTCTCTTGGATTAATTTGTTGATAAACCTCAACAATTTTATAGGCGAGGAATCAAAAAATTAGTTGAACTGTGGAATTAGATTATATTAATAGACAATAATGAAAATGATAAAAAAAATGTATTACTTACGGTTTACCTTATATTACCGCGCTATAGAAACCCGCATAATAGAAGACTAGGCATCAATACACAATTTTGGATTAAATTTTTTTGTAGTACAGTGAACCTCTCATAACGAGCATAATTCGTTCCAGAATCTTGCTCGTTGTGTGAAACAACTCGTTAAGCGAAACTAATTTTCTCATATAAATCAATATAAAACACGATAATGCCTTCCATGCGAAATATTTTATTTTAACGTTTATTCAAATAAAATTACATGCTATAAATTGTTAAGATCGTAACAACCTGGATAAAAACATTTTTAAAAATCGAAACTAGCTTATTATTTATTAATTGCGAATGATAATTAATTCTTTTTTTTTACTAGAAAGCTGTCTAGAGACATTTGTTTTAGCCGACTCTTTAAAATTTGGTGAAAATGTGACACAGCGTTATCATTGAATATGTTTGTAGCACGCATAGCCACCTCCTTATTAGGATGATGCTTCTCAATGTGCGATGAAACAGTTTCCCATGCTTTCAGCATTTCTCTTATTGCGTCAGAAGATTGTTTCTCTGCTACTTCCTCTTCCTCCAAACTCTCCTTCATAACTTCTTGCTGTGAAATACGATCCAACACACACAAGTGCGTCATACGTTTGTTACTTCCCCTTTCTGCGTCACTCGTTATGCGAAATGTCGCTCGTTAAAAGAGCAATTTTTTCACTTTTTTTTGCTCTTATGCGAATTACTCGTTATGCGAGGTGCTCGTTAAGAGAGGTTCCACTGTACTTTGTAAATTGAACGAAATGAATACTTGAAACATTTTTCCATTCTCATATTTTAAATGACTTTGTTCTAATTCAAGTTTTTTCAGGCGAGCGTGTTACATTTTGTTGTCAACCAAAGGGCATTGGCCTTTATATCGAGCGGTAATGTATTAAATATTTACGAAATATATTTAAGAATTATAAGAGGGACTCCCGCACACGCCGCTCTATACCAGAGAGCGCTATAGGAGGGTTGACTGGAGAGGTGTATTTTATATGATAATAAATAAAGATCTTTCACAAATCTTACGTGAAAAAATTAACCAAAATTAGATATCTATTATCCCTCTTTTTTTTAGAAAATAGAATTTTGGACATTTTAGTAAGAATTTGTCGTAAAAATACTTGAAAGCGTGATATTTACAAAAAATATTAAAAAATCCTTTGAAAAAGAGACATATGGTCATCCTAATTATATAAAATAGTCATTATCCAAAAAAATATTCGATATATTTTTATTTATTAATTTTGTAAAAATATTTTTTAGATAAGAAAATTATGTATTTAGATAAAATGTATCATTATCGGATGTAATCAATTGATATAGTAATTTATCAGAATACATTCTTGCATAAAATAGGTAGAATTGCTCACGGACGTGGACATGGACTCATTACATTTATAGTTTGGATGACCAATTGGGAAGACTGCGTGTTACTGATTCTTAGAGCGGTCAATGCCAAAAATCTTCATCACCAAAATGACGCATTTTGTCTGGTTTCAATACAAAATTGGTATCCGGTATGACAAACCCTTCCCCTTTCGGGTCCAGGGGTTTGTCACGTTCATCAATCGTCGCATCTAATCGAATCCCATTTCCACATTACACAGATGGCCGGGTCCAGGGATTATCCCCCGGCGTATTGTCAATCGGCCGCGTTAAATCTTACCGCGGCCAGTATTGGTTTACCATCTGTCGTCCGCTTGAATTGCCAGTTCCGGTTCAAAGGACCAGAGCGTCTGGCTCGACAATACGCTGAATCACCGGGGCCAACAATGGCCGAGGAAGGACCGGCCAGCGCCGGCTCGTTTCCATAATTTGTGGCCAGAAACAACAAAAAAAAGATGAATGGTAATTTGTAAATTGACGGCACGAGACCTGGAAGCATCTGCTTCTTTTTTTCGTGGCAGCGCGGTGCGGTTTAATTAGGGTGGAAGGGTAGGCAGGGCCGGCCCTTTGCGATCTTAACACTGGGTCAATATTTGAAAGCCGCGTTTTTTTTAGAACCGATTAGAATAACACGTAGGGTGTTTCAATTAATATAAAAAAAATATGTTAAACGTAAATTTAAAAATAAAAAGTAGACATTTAAAATCACCTGTCGATATTATTTCATTAAGGATTCGCTCCATTGCGCACGGCTAAATAATGGTCATCTATGGCTATGGTAAATTAATGTTTAAGAGGGTTTGAATGAGGCATCAGTCTCAGTGGCACCTGTCGTTTTACGAACACTAAAATTGTTTTATGATCTGATCCAAATTCAGATTTTATGATTATGTTTACGATCGAATTTATGCCTGCATCCCAATAACAATTACATTTGAACTCTACGGCAATTATAGCATAAAAACTGAAATTTTATGATATTTTTCTGAAATCTGCAATTGTATTTCATATATTTTAATAATACTGACATCTATTGATGAGATATAAAAAATATTTATATCAAAATTCTATATATATACCATCTATTGATCAAACGAAAAAGCTTTCATAAATATTATTTATATATTATATTATATTCCAACTAAAATGTAAGATGTCAGTAGTAAAATATATAATAATCAAATAAAATATCATGTAATTTATTCGTTGAGAGTTTTAAGTCGTATTTTTAAAACTAGTTTTATATTATTTTATTGCCGCAATCGTCCGAAATAAGATTTTAGAATTGGCCGTATTTCTTCGCGATCACGGGGGCGCTTAAAAGTTTTTTGATGGCCAGCTTTCCATCTCCGCGGATTACTTTACGACGATATTGTTGGCGAATTTTGAGTCCCATGGGGGCGATAAGTTTGGGGGGCGCATAAATTCGCGACGCTTCCCCGGCAGCAATATTGGTTAATAAAGCAATAATCGTTTCTGGCAATAAACGCTGGCGCTGAAACAAGTTTCCGGCAAGTTTTCCCGCCGAAAAACTGAAACAAACAACATTGCCGACGCTGAATTGCTGCACTATGGCGTCGCCGGCGCGAATATGTAATCGGTTTGATGTCGAAACTTGAATTGGCCCTGTTTAGTACAGGCAATTCGGTCCGGATTAAATATTACCCGGGATCATAAAATCTGGTTGGATTTCAGAAATGATATGCTCTTGGCAATTGGAGGGCGAGGCGGATAAGAGCTTTTGTCTACTGAGTACAATTAAAATTCTACAATATTTCTATCTTTATATAAAGTAATGTAATGTAATAAAACGCTGATATTTTTTTATCCCCAGTGGTTAAAAAGGTTTTCTAGAAAATTCAGTGTATTCTTTGTAAGGTTAACGGTAATATGAAACTTATAAAACTCATCCCCCTAGAACAAAAAAAATACTATTATTTATTTTAATAACTCAATAAAAAAAAAATATATATTTGCAAGATGAAATTATAAACTAGATGCACTTTATTTTGATATTTAGTAGTAAAAATCAGTATCTTCATCATATAGAGAGGGTAATTTAATAGGCTTTTTTCTGTTATTCGATTTATTTACTAATTTTACAAATCCACATAAAAGAAAACATGGATTATAAAAGTATTGTTTTTATCAGATGAATCAAAAAAATATTTTTTAACTCCTGAGTAATAAATAAATAAAATTCAAATTTATTTGTTGCAGGGTTTTTCAACATTTTTACATTTATGTACCAGCTGACAGCCAAGACAAACAAAATCCTATATTGCTGGGGACCAGTAGAATATCTCTACGGATAGAATATTTTTTTGTTTCATGAAGACGTAAAATAAAAAAAAAGTTTCGCCAATTTTTTCTAGGTGTATGAAAACAATCTAACCCGTTCCACGAGGATAAAGCTTGAGTATCACCGTTAGAAAGTGATTCAATATTAGTAAAAAAAATAAATAGATATTATTGAGAATATTTCTACGGAAACGGATGCGGATTATTTTTCGGTTATTTACTTAATTAAATTACAAAAAAATATATTAAAATTAAATATAATAGCTTGATTATAAGCATGCAGGTTATCCGTCCATGACAACATTTCTAAGATTCGAAAAGTTGGTATTTGGACAAAAAATATGGAATTGGTTCTTAAACTGTTGCTAACGCATCTGGAACTCACAAAATTAAACTTATTGTGATTGGAATAGTTAAACTACCAATATCATTTAAAGCAGTGGTTTTCATAGTAGTTCTTACGGACCCCAGGGGTTCTTGTAACCGCGAAGGGGGTCTGTGGTAAATTCAAATTAATTGGGGGTACACGGGGGACAAAGTCGGTGGACCACGAAAGGTTTGATATAAAGTAAAGGTAGGTAAAAAGATAAACATTTAGATATTCTTAGTAAAATATAAGTATAGACGCTAAAAAGTAATCAATTAAATTTAATCAAAGCTTTTTCTATATCAACTCGGAAATAGGAGAATGCTCTCGGTTTCTAATTATTTTAAAATTGCAAAATCGAGATAAAGATTTGCTTAGATTAGCCGAAGATTTAAAGATTTTTTTAAATTTGTTATCTCCGATTGTGGTTGGTTAATAGAGTAGCAACTTATTGAATTATCCACAGCTAAGAAGCTGAAACTAATGTTTGAACAAGGATATCACAGATTCTGGTTACAAAAACAAATAATAACTTTATATCCTGCATTACTTGTTACTGTACAGAAGCTGTTGATTGCTTTCCGCTCTTCCTATTTAGTAGAACGTTGATCTAATATCGTTTTAAGTCTCATCACGAAAAAATATAGAAATCATCTCGAAAAATGACATAGAAATTAGGGCTCGTGGAGACATATAGCCGAGAATAAATAATCTCGTACGATTCCAACAGGTTCACCCTTCTCATTGAAAAAACAGAATCCGATTTTAGTATTTTAAAACTGTTCAAAATATCAATAAATTCTACTTTAAATATTAAAATGATATTTTTACGTTTCCATTTACTATTAAAAACATCAAAGTTAAATTTATATTTTTTTATTATGCTTAAGTTCCACTGTAAAAAGAAGTTCCCTAGGAATTCACGAAACTCAGTAAAAAATATATGAACAATAAAGATATTAGTATGCGTTCTACCTTTAAATATCAAAAACTACCAAATTACCACTTTATGAGCCGTTCACGCCAAAAGGCGTGATTTTGTGGCCAAGCGTTATGAG
>JAGXCT010036109.1:0-13752 GCA_022495035.1 Philopotamus ludificatus | reverse complement strand
TTTTAGTATATTTAAAATATACTAAAAATAATTTCACTATTATTTAACTTTCATTGATACTCTAACTGTATAACCTAGAGATGTTTGGCCGTAGCACGTTTCATGCAGAACTAAACCGGGTCATTCGATTTCTTGTTTGAAAGAGATATTATTTATTTTCATCACATTATTTGTGTTATTTTTATGTTAAGTCATTATAACATCTCGAAACTGGATTCAATAATAAAATAAAATAAAGTATTCACGGTCAATGTCAACATGTTTATTATTTGTCATTTTTTTTTTAAATAAATATATATATTAAAAATAGATATGTTGCAAATAAATTATAATTGCTTACCTCAGTTATCGAGGTATCCTTAATGTTGGGGATTAACAGTTAATCTAAACTAAACAATTATTTTAAACACTGTCAATTATCGAATGCACTTGCCGAGACAATTTTCCGCAATTATATCCGATTGGCACAAATTTAATTGGTGCACTAATTTTTTCGTGGTCATGCCAAGACATGCAGTTGTGCGTGTCCTGGGCGGCGGACACCGAGCGACCAGTTCAGAGTTTGTTCGCAGACAGACTGAAGAGACAATCATCGTTGCTTCGACACTCGCATTAGACGCCGGTTGCCGTTGCCCGAGCCATACAAACCGAAGAACTTTTTAACACGAGCGCGATTGCCGCTCTCCGACTTTCATCCGCCCGGAGAGACAAACGCGCCGACGTACGCTAAACCTGGACGTCTGAAAATCCAGGCGATTCGACATAAAATGATTGTTCAACTCGATGACCTGCCTAACATCCTGGCAGTAGGACGTGCTGTATGCGACTGTGAGCAGCATCAAATGATTGCCGAAGTGGGTTGAGGGTCTATTAGTATACCTACGTACTTGCCTATTATTATCTATGACAAAGCATCGATACTCGATGTTTTGCAAATGCCAAACACTATCGATGCATCGAATGACTCGTAAGAAATGCTAGCATTGTTTGAATAAAAATATGCATTTCGTACGCTGCTCTTATAAACACTAAATTGATTTGAAAATCAGATCGATTCTTATATCCAGATTTTATTCTTGAATTATTTAAACAACGAATTAAATTAAATCGATCCTTGTAACGAATAGCGTATTTTAAATATTTATTTATTAAATTATTAAAATCATTCATATTTAATTATTAAAATGTCAATATGGAGAAATTCGTAATACTTAACCCCTGTTGACTTATTTACAAATGTTGAATCAATTTTACATATTTCGCTATATGTTCAAGTGCATTTGACTATTTCGTTAAAAAAATGGTAATGTCGACAAAGGTCACCGCCGACTGTGGTAACTGTGGTATTGAAACAGGTTAAATTAGACGAAATTCACCAAATATTTCCATATCATTGATATATCACTGGTAATGGCGATATTTACGAAATTATTTTTTTTCTTGTTCTTCATTCAAATGCGCTCGCAGCGCGAATTGCTTCAAGCCGCCGTGAAAAGTTAAAAATATGTATTGATGAAATTTTCGGTTGTTTTGTAAATCTCTTAGTTTTGAAACGAGCATGCAAGTCAGTCGGTGTGAGACGGCCTTGCAGTTTTGTAAGTCGCATCGATTGTTTAATGTATTCAAACTCTTTCATATCGGCAAAGCTTTAATTTATTCAGTCACACGCCGGCGGTCCGATAATGAATATTTATACGCGACATAGAAATTTCTAAATTTTACACTAAATATTACAAATGGGTATGAATGAAAAAGCATTGCTTATTTTTTATGCTCAAATTTTATGTCAACTGTGAATTTGTGTCGTCTGTGTTTGTAGGTTATTTCAGATTCCTAACGCATCAATCTTATTAATATACATTTATAATATTTAATTTATATCAATATACTGTACTTGTACTATTGAACACCGCAAAGCATCATAAAATTAAGGACATTGGACACATCATTTGTGAACCAAAATATCGCATTCTGCGGATCATCATGGAGGGAAAAGTGGAATAGAAATGAATGAGTGGAAAAAAATAAACTCTCGTCGCTCTGCAACATTCGCAACTGCGCCAAGTTGGGACCTCTAGAATTATTTGATCCCGCGAAGAAAAGACTAGTATTGGGCCTAGGTTAGAAAACTTTAAAGTCACATAAAAAAATTATAGGTATATTCTGTTATTTTAATAACTTATATCTATTTTATTTGGGTTGTGTTATTATTAAATAAAATTATTAGAAAAATAGTTCCTTTCACAATATTACACATTACCTTTATTTAAAATTAATCTTTACTGTATTTAAAATTAAAATCATATAATAACTCGTATCTGTATGTTATATATGCAAAGACGGGTATATTATATATGCATGATATGTATATATATTTTATAAAATAGCTAATATATTAATTTAAAAACCAATTAAGCACGAGATATTCTAATATTTTTTCAAATATTTCAATATTTTATCTCCATATCCTCATAAACATGTTATTATATTTTAAGATGAAAACTTCTATTGATATTGTATTGTTAGGCTTAAGTTAATTAATAAAGTACTAGGATATTCTAAACATGAAAGTAATGGGCTTTTTTGCTTGTTTATCATAGTCTATACTATTCTAAGATTTTTTTAAAATCTTTTATCTCTGTATTATAAGTCTATATAACATATAGGTTTATTCCATTTCACACTATTTTTGGATATAATATTGATTACAAAACTGAACGATTTTTGGCAAGCTGAAACAATGCTTCTTAATCTCAACAAATATTTATCAGGCAATTAGAATTAAAAAGATGAAATAATTGGTCTCTCTCATTATTTTGAGGTATTGTTTTGGAAGGTGGATAGATAATCAATTAGATTATTTTTTTATAGTTAAAAAAAAAATCTTTGAAAATGAATAAGGATTATATAAGGATATAGTAGAGGTTAAAAATTGATTTATATGCATTGGTAAATTTTTAAAATGATATTTAATGGAAATATTTTGCATTTATTATTTTGGGTAAGAATAATTATCAAAGGTAATTAAGATAAATACAATTAAAGTAGATAAAAATGCGACAATCCAGTGAAAAAAATGTAAGATGTTTTAGCTTTCACATATTCTTATAGAAAGCCACATTAGAATGATTATAAAAATATAGAATAAAAATATAAACCTCTGACTAAATTTGTGCAAAACACAATTATTTTTTAATTCAGTGATTAACAAAAATAACGAAACATTTTTGAAATCAATAAAAAAATGGTTTCACCAAATTTTAATCTATTATTAGTCCTTTATACACAAATAAATAAACCTCAAGAATAATGTTACGTGTTATATCGTTCAGGCAAGTATTATGACTGAATATATGAAATAAAGAACAATATTTATATACCTAAGACTCATATGTAAAATATATTATAATTAAATTTATCATAGCACGTATAACAATTAAATATATAGTGACACTGAATATTTTTAATATACTGTATTTAAATTTATCGCCAATAAATACACTGATTTACTTTAAATGAAAACAATTAAAATCAATTTAGATAAATGTAATGATGCTTCGTCAATTTAAGAATAACATATATAAACTGGAATGTTAAACTAAATGGCATTACTCCGAAATGTTCCGATTTTTGTTAGTTCTTGCAATCGCGGTAGTTGCGCATGGTAAATTATAATAATATTATAAAATTATTCAAATAAATATGAAATTGAAATTGTTTATATTATTTATACTTAGGAATTCCAGCGCAAAGACCTATGAAATTGAAAGATCTTAAAACGCGAATAGTCGGTGGTACAGAGGCATCCATACATAATTTTCCTTATCAAGTAGTTTTATTTCCAACCGATGGAAAGGATACGTTCGTATGCGGTGGAACAATTTTAAATAAAAATTGGGTTATGACAGCTGCACATTGCATGACTGAGTAAATAAAAATTCATTAATATTATATAAACAAAATATTAATACATTTGAATATATAATTTTTCAGCATAACTTCAGTAACTGTGCAGGCTGGCAGCGCTGTTATGGATGTCGGTGGAAAAAAATATAAAACTACTAAATTCAAGGTTCATGAGAATTACAATGGTCGTACACAGGATTATGATATAGCCCTGTTAGATATGAGATCGGTTCCCATAACCATTGACAATAAAACAACAAAAGCAACTAAGCTCCCAGTTGCAGGATCATCAACTCCGACAAGTACTCTCGTCACAGTATCCGGATTCGGAACTACCCATGTAAATAATTACAATAAAATAATATACTATTCCATTTGATCATCGATTGTTTTTGTCATTTTAGGAAGACGGTGAAGTTTCAGCAACTTTACAGCAGGTTCAAGTTAGAATCATTTCTCAGACTCAATGTAAAGCAGCCTATGGTTCATTAACAGCTAGAATGATATGTGCCGGTGTACCTGAAGGTGGTAAAGATTCTTGCCAGGTGATAATATTTTTTAAATATATATTTTTATTAATAAGACATTGTGATTATATTTTATTTTTATTTTTTCAGGGTGATTCCGGTGGTCCATTGGTCAAGAGCTCAGATAAAACACAGGTCGGAATTGTGTCATTTGGAATTGGATGTGCTAGGCCGGGAATTCCAGGAGTTTATACAAACGTTGCCAGCGTGAGAAATTGGATAAAACAAAATACTGGCGTTTAAAATTATTTTTATGAAGAAAAATGAGTAGTCCTGATTATCTGTAATTTATTTATAAATAAAATTAAATATTTTTATGTTGCACTATAACAATTGTATTTTTGAATCCCTATTTTTTTTATAAATCTAACTAAGTATATCTTGAGATAAATTATGAACTTTTCTGGATAATATATTTCTTAAACATTCGTATGACAACAATATAAAGCACCGACTTAAATATGTATGTAATCACAAAAAATATTAAAAAAAATATCTTTATACAAGAGCTTTGGCAATGTTTGATTTTTAACAGGTAACATTTTATTCTTCTCAAGTTTACTCGAATAAACTGAAATATATCTTTAGACCATTATGAACTTAGATTGTTTTAAAAAGCATATATACCGCTAAAAAATAAGTTAAAATTACGGTACCGCAACTATTTTGTAATAAATATACGATTATTGTTTATATTAAGTTGGATGAATGATGTTTCGTAAGCAACGTTGGATTATTCTCGTCAGTATATATCCTCCATTTGTTTTATAACCACAACACTTGGAAGTAGTTGGCTATTTTTTTTTCAGAATTATTGTTTATTCTTTTCCATTATGTGAGCTTGACATTTTTGCCCAAAAGATTCTTTATCATAAAAAAAATCAACCACTTTTGTTTATTTATTTATTTATACTAATTAAAATCTTTTTTTATATATTTGTAAAATACAATTAATGAGAGCAGAATGTAGATTCAACCAAAAATATCCAGAGTGGAAAAGAGAAATACATATTGAAAGTCGGTAATCTTTTAGATTTGCCTTAACAAATTAAGAAACATATTGTCGCACTCTAACATAAAAGCAATTTTACCAACTGAAATTATATATTTTGTTCGAGTTCATTGATGTCACGTTACAAGAGTTTTTGTTATTTTATGATTTTTTATTCACAGCACTTTTCCAATAAATAAACAAGGGGTTCATACAATCTGCAAATAATTAAAAGAGTTATATTTAATTATTTTCTCTTAAAACAACACAAGACTTCAAATAACATCTAACTTATTATTAAAATTAATGTAGCAATTAAAATAGTTAATCCTCTGATACCATTTCCAAATAAAAAAAATAAAACTATTTACTTAACATAGAAGGTAAACCAACGCATTCCCAGTAACAGGGTTGAGACGGAAATGCCACTGCTAGTACTTGGGAGGTGGATAGAGGAAGACCAAGGTAGATAAAAGAAGCCAATGGCCTTTAAACCCGCTTCGGGTTTAATAAATAATAAAAATAGCAATTTAGTGTGATATAAATTAAAAACAAAGATTATAAATTTAAAAAGCTTTTATAAATTTTATAATATTTATATAATAACACCCAGAACTATCAAGTTGTATCTGGCTATCTTAAAGATTATGAAGAATATTTATATCTTTTTTTTAATATAACTTACCAAAATAATTAAATTACCCTAATATTAATCTTTAATATTTATTATTATTCTTTTGGGGAACTTGTATATTTTTTCGATGATGCAAGTTAACTGCGACTAATCTATGTTAGTAATCGGATAGGTGTCCGACGAAATCTATGAATTCATGGAATTCTTTATAATACAGGCCAGGGAGGGTAAGAGGAAGAGACCCATTATCTCCGAATGTTTTATAAAAATATTTATGTAGATAGTTTGGCGCATTGGAGTTAAGTAATTGAATGCAATCTATCCTTCGTTAAATATTTTATAATAAAACAAATAATATATAATTTAATCCAACTGAAATAATAATAAAAACAAATGATCATGTGTCGTGGTTTGACACTTGGGGGAATATTAGTATGAGAGACTTATTTCCCTTGCATCTTTAGAGTCTTTACAATCTTTATAACATCTTTATATGGATGAATGGCGCTTTGGAATCTTTACGTTATGCCATTTATCTACCGTAGTCAAATAAATAAAAAAATAAATCGTTTTGTGTAGTTTTATCATATCAAAATTTAATAATAATATATATTTTTAACGATTATTACATTTTATATCATATAACTATATAATTATGGTTAAAATATAAATGATAAATAATTGTAAAACGTCATGATAATATTTTAATGCGTCATAATAAAATACGTCATTAAGTTATTTTGTAATTAAATCGAATTTATTATTAACGAGTAATATTAAATTTTATTTTCTAATTAAATCGTATTATTTGCTCGACTATCGCAACTGATTCTAAATCAATGTATAGGCTAGGTATACGTGAATAATAAGTGTATACGTGAATACATATGATAAAAAATATATTAAAATAGTTGTAACTTATATCAAAATTGGGACATAAAATTCTTATCCTTTGAAAATTCAATATATTTAAATTTATAGCATACAAATACATACTTATTAAAATTTTATAACCCAATTTAAGTACATATGCAAGTAGTACATCGTTTCATATATATAGACCAAAACTGAGTAATGTATGACATTACTCGAAATACTCGGTTTTCTTATGGTTTTGGTTTGGTATGTTCTATAATAAATATAAATAACTATAGCCTTGTTATACTTTTTAATTAATATATACAGTTTTAAGAAATCAAATAGCATATTCAGTAGTTTTAATATAAAGAAAAGGTAGGCTATAAAAATAAATATACACGAGAGCAGCTATTTATATGCATGGGTATTGATCATTTTTTATAAGTTAATTAATACAGAATCTATTTCATGTTTGAAATGTTTAAAGTATGAGATAAGCAACTCTCGTGCATATTGAAAAAATCTAAAATTCATCGAAAAAACAAGGAAGTCATTTAAGATATTACTCTTTTGGATATGAGATCATATTCCATAAATATCAACAATAAAAAAATAAGAGCTCTAAAACTACCTTCTGTAGATTTAACACGACTCCATCAGACTATATCGGTAACTATAACTGTATTTAGGGGGTTTCGGGTAATTAATACCAAATTATAAAAATAATTTGCGATTTATGGCTATAATATTATATAATTAGTATTTTATATTTATTATATATAAAAATTGTCCTTATGTTGTAATAATAAATTATTCTTTGTTTAATTGTTTTGTTTTATTTAAGATGATTCTAAAAGTGTCATGGCCAAGAGTTCAGATCATACCCAAATAGTAATTGTATCGTATGGTATATGTTCTGGTAAACCATTTCTTCCAGAAATATTTCCTGATGTCAGATATATAATTATAGGAACTATTAGTTTTTAATAATAAAAGTATTTATATAATTTGAGTAGTAATAATTATTGATATATTAGTTGCACCTTGATATACAAATTTCAGGTTATTGTGTCACAATATTAAGTTCTCTAATAACTAGAGTTATTACTGTTCGTTTACTACTTAGCTAATTATGTGGATATTTTTTATGTAAAATGTCATTATTTCTTTGATCTCTTATATGAGACTTTATATTATATTACTGAATATTTAATGACGATATTTGATTTCATATTAATAACTATTTATTTCTATTTACGTAAGATAATTTTCACATATTATATGTTTTTAATGCATGATTGGTGACCTAGGTAATGCTAATCACGCATTGTTTTAATATAAATAAATAACAAAAGATATTGGGATAGTAAAATATTGTAGAATTGCTTTTTAATAAAATTAATTAAAATAGTTAATATAAAAGTTTATCATGCTATATCATATATTTTCGAAAAGATTAGGGAAACACAATTGTTGGTACAATAAATTCTTCCCTGACTCTTCCGCCTTTTTTCAGCAAGTTTACAAGTATTAATTTTATCTGATCGAATTGATTTCAATAATTGTTCCATTGGTTTTAAAATAAAATTGATGTTTAATAATTTTAGGATATTAATATTTTTTATCGCCAATGCTTTATATTAGTTTTGTATACAAGTGCTAAACCTAAGATGAGATGGTTGGGTTGCTAGTTTTATTGTCATTAACCCTTTTCCTGCAGCAGAGCTAAACACGATTCTGCATTGTGACGTCGCGCTGTTTTTACGGAATTATTTTTAAGACCAAATGATTTTTTATATATATTTTTATAGCATGTAAAAAAAACTAATTTTATAAATAAAAGCCCCGATAAAATACGTTTGGATTTTTTTTACTAAAAACATGAGTAAGAATTATCCTGGATTGCATCAACTCGTGAAATTTATTGGCGCTGACTGTTCTTTCAGTCGGTATTAAAATGCTAATAAAACTCAATAACTGTGGTTGACGTCGTCGTGTAAAATATTTTTTAAATATTTTAGAAATAAATAAATTATTATAGATATACATTTTATTTGGAAAGCATAACCCTATTTATTTTTTATTAAAAAAATTGTCTTATCTTACTATTTGTGCGTATATTAAAATAATTAACAATATCACAATGACAGTTTTTACAATTCATAACAATTAACTAAGAAAAGTATTGCAATATTGTTGTTGAGGAATATATTCCATATAATTAAAAAGCATATTTATCAATTTTAAAATAATTATCGTCGAAGAATAAACGAACAATCTATGACATTGAGGTGGGGTCTTATCATTATGAAATTCACTATATTTAAAATTATCGCGAAAGAATACAATAATTTTTATTATAATTTGCAATACTTTATTCTAATTAACGTAGATATTTATGCAACTAAATGATACATTGTTGCATATATATAACAGCAGAATCGATACTATGCTACATTACACCGAAATGTTCCGATTTCTGCTTGTTTTGGCGATTTTGGTAGTTGCGCATGGTAAATATGAAAAAATCTATAAATAATGTTATTATTTATTAAATTATTTTTATTAATTTATTTTAGGAATTCCAGCGCATAGACCAGTTAAGCTAAAAAACGTTAAATCGAGAATAGTCGGTGGAACAAATGCGGCCATTACTGATTATCCTTATCAAGTCCTGCTATACCCCAATGATGGAAAAGATGATTATCTCTGCGGTGGTTCGATCTTGAATAAAAATTATGTATTAACTGCCGCCCATTGTATGATTGGGTAATAATATATTTTTATTAATAATTTAAATGAATTACACATAAGGTTTATTGATTTTTTTATTTTAATATTAAGAATGAAATCCGTGAGGGTAACAACCGGTACTGACCGTTTGTTTGGGGGTGGTACGCTATATACTACAAAATCATTCAAAATTCATCCGAAATACAACGCAAAGGATTATGATTATGACATTGCTATTATTGATTTGAAAGCGACTCCCATGACAATTGACAACAAGACTACAAGAGCTACGAAACTGCCAGCTGCAGGATCATCGACTCCGGCAGATACTCCCGTTACTATAACCGGATGGGGAAGCACTTCGGTATGTATTCCACTCTAGATTTATAATAAATATTATATATTTCGTTATCGTACAAAAACGTATAACTTTAAGTGGTAGATCGAAAAAAGGTATTTATTTTAATAAAACATCCAACATTTTTTTTATACAGACATTAGTAAATTTCCATGTCAAATATCCTTCGAGGGCTTTTTACGTGAGTTATTAGAATAAGGATGCTGGTTTCAACTTAATAAATAATCTTATTAAGGAGCTAAATGAGGACTATGTAGGATTGTAATAAGAAGAGTTTTCCATTTTAGCTTCTTTATTTTATTTTCAGTCGTTTTTGACTAATGAAGTCAGGCATTATCGTGTTGCGATAAAATTAAATGAATATTTAATAAACCTGTCCCTTAAACCTTTTTTGTTAAATTTATTTATTTTCTTGGCTACAGTATATTTCTGTCTCATTTGTTGAAAGACATAATGAATTATGCCTTTTGCATCCCATGGTATACTCAAATAGTTCATATTCAGTTAGACCCGCTTCAGGGGTGGGTTCTGCTACCTTCTTCTTTAATGATTATTTTCCGTAACGTTGTTGTTTTGAATATAGCACCAAATTTGGTTTTCGATCACTGAATGGCGAAAAAACCCAATGTTTGTCATATTTTCGATCAAAAACATAAGCGCATTCTTACCACATTAATCTCATCCGTTAGATTGTGCGAAATCCACAAGAGCTGTTTCATAGTTTTGCCATTTCTTTTTGTTACTAGATTAATATCCAAGCTCTCAGTTAATTGTCGTATCCACTTTTATTATTTTCTCATTTCAAGGGTCGTTTTTTTAATTTATAATCAACACTTTCAAATTGTTTAAATGACCCTAAGCATTTGGGGATAGTTAAACATTCTTAAAATGTGTCGCAAATATTTTTAGTTGCAAATGTTGTGCATTCATTTTGATAGTATTCTTGCATCACAGAACTTTGTTTGACAGGTATATAAATTTAAAAAAATGTTTTTCCTGTTAATAAATAACGTTCTTTAGATATCGACTGATTTAATATACACAAAAAATATCTTGTAGTACTAAAGATCAGAACATTGTTAAAAATTATTATAGAAAATACGGTATTTTCGTACAGATAAAAATATTTTAACAAACACTGTACAAATTATTTTAGTTAAATATTCTCCATTGTTTTGTATGTTCTTCGGCCATTTTAATACCTTTTTCGTAAAATTCTGTATTTTTTTTATTAAAATATGACTCCATATGATTTAGACTTGTTGAATAATTGTATTTTTTATCTCGAAGCGAAAATTACAATTACTTAAGAGATGGTTGTCCTAACGAACAATATCAAATAAATATAGTGAATGTTTCAGAACTTCTATATCTATATTTCTATAGGGTCCTGAAAAATTCTTGTTGTGTGTGGTCTTCCATTTTAGAGAAATCATCCTTGATTGTTGTCTAAAACTAAACGTTTTCATTGCAGTTCGTCCTTTAATTGTACTAATTAGGGACAGTGCACTTTTTCTGTATCGGCAGGATTAAATTTTAGTAATTCAGAGAGAAATATTTGTAAAACATGCCACCAAATAGAGAAGAAGGACGATTTTAAGACGATGATGGTATTCGATAATTCGATACAAATCATTGATTTTTTTTCCTCAAGTTAATAATAAAGAGAACTCACTTAGCATTTCTAGTAACAATGCTTAAAAAAATGTATAGTTTTCATATCTGGACAGTAAAGATAAAAATATGGTCACTCCTTGTTTTAAGAGTCTTAAAAAAAGTTGGCACTGCATCCAAATTCTATATCAATTTCCTCATTTATAAATATCCTTCGCTGTTGACCATGGACAACCAAGATCTTGTGACAATTTCTGGATTTTTTAACGCGTATTGAACTATACTAATGATTATAAAGTGTCATCATCGATTAAAGAGATCCCTCTAATTTTAATATGTCTTATCACCCAGTTTCATCACTTCTCATATTTTAAAAACCAAAACTGTCCAAAATACAATATGTGTATGATAAATTTTGTAGATGGTCTAAGTAGCTTTATTTGATTTAAATCTATTATCAAATAAAATACCTTAAATGTCTCATTAATCTCTGGGGGTAAGATTTGTAAATATTAAGAAAATGTAAAAACAGAAAGATAACTAACAGAGCTATATAACGATTTCAATTGCGACGTGTTAACCCAACGAAATACGGTGACAAATTAATTTCAATCAACATAAGAAGAAGATGACATTACTTTTCGCTTTACCTAATATATTGTTTAAAAATATTTCAGGAAGGGGGTTCGGTTTCCGAGACTCTGCAACATGCTGAGGTTAAAATTGTAAATGAAACCACATGTAAAGTTCATTATAATACACTAACCTCTAGAATGATATGCGCTGGTGTTCCAGAGGGAGGAAAGGATACTTGCCAGGTAATTATTACATCAAGATAAATTTTAAATAATATCTTTATAATTTCATTTGATTCTTTTCAGGGTGATTCGGGAGGTCCCATGGTTAAGAGTTCGGATCAAACACAAATCGGTATTGTTTCAAATGGTATAGGATGTGCTAGACCAGGAGTTCCTGGAGTATATTCTAACGTTGCCAATCTCAGAAAATGGATCAAAGACAATACTGGAGTTTAACGCTTCGATGGCCCACATTTAAATACTTGGATTTGTGATGAAACGGTTTCATTTATTAATTTTATAATATAATATTTTTATAATAAATAAATATATTCTTGATCAATAAATATTAGTGATTGCTGTAATCCAGTCCCTGACGATTCTTAAATCAGTATATACACCGGGTACACCTGGTTTACCACATCCCTCTCCGTAAGACGTTATTCCCAATAATAATCCGCTTTCACTATCGACAACTGGTCCACCGGAATCTCCCTTTATGTAAATAAATATAAATAATAATTAAAGCTACGATAATTGAAACATATTCAACAATTGATTATTCTATTACCTGACATGCATCTTTGCCACCTTCTAAGGCACCGGCGCAAAATTGTGTCGGTAATTCTGCACGATATATTTTGGTGCAAATATTATGATTGGTATAATATACCTGGGCTTCCAAAAGTTGACAGCTTAAATCTCCAAACTGCATATTTGCATTATATTATTTTTATTGTGTGTTAAAAAGAATAAAAAAAAAATAGTACCTGTTTTTTTGTCCCGAAGCCAGTAATTAAAAGAGTTTGACCATCTTTAATTTTACACCATGAGTTGATTAAACTGATTTTTTTAATTGAATTTGTTTCTAAGCTCAGAGGTTTTCGTAGTTTAATTAAACAAACATCATAATTCAAATTATCTAGGCTGAATTTTGGATGCAAATAAATGCTTTCACTTCTACCTTTTACACCGGATTTATCACAGACGTTACTAGTACCGGCAACTATGTATATATCTTTATATCTTTAATTTTTAATAAAACAATGGATTTTGAAAAATATTATTTATGTTATTAAATAAAAACTCACCCTTTCCCACAATGTCCTGCTGTTAAAATCCAATCAGGTGAAATTATTACTCCTCCGCAGTAAAAATAAGGTTTTTCATATATTTTTTTAAATAATCCAACCTGATGTGGACTTTCTTGAATTGGTATTATTCTTCCTCCCATAATTCGACCATAATCCCTTGTAGCCAACACTAAAAAGAATATAACTGTTTAAAGAAAATACTGATAGAATATACAAAAATACCTATTCTTCATAAATATA